>PVKS010003324.1:0-105435 GCA_004027875.1 Aplodontia rufa | reverse complement strand
GGCCCCGGGGTCCGCGTTCCTGCTGCATTTATGCTATTAATAAAACAATGTTAATGAATTAGAACACACTTTTAATTTTTGGCCATTTTAAAAATTTCGTTAGGGAAATAAATACAAGGGCTTGGAGGTTTTGCCTTCACTTTCCTTCACAGGTAAAAGTTTCATCTTATCATTTGTCATAAAAGCTGTATCAAAGCCCCTCACAAAGATCATCAGAAAATCTCCTGGGAGGGACCCAGGAGGTTACGGAATCTAACTTGGTCATTTTTAGAGATGAGAAAATGAACTTCAGAAACTTTGAGTAAATTTTCTAAAGCTGTATGTTTAGTTAAAGGCTGAGCCAGGACTGAAAGTCAAAGGTCTGACCACCAGTTTGATTTATTCCTCCTAGAAAATGAACACTTTGCAGCCAAATGTAGTTTGATTGTTTCATATTAATACTTTTAAAAAAAATCTAAAATAGTTTTTAAAAAAGTTAGGTCAAAAAAGGCCCTTTCAAGGTTAACATATGCACACTTCTGATATAAGCTACGTGAAGATTTAAGCCCATTCATTCAAAGAGGAGGGGAGAACCTGGGTGATTTCTGTTCTCTGTTAAATTTCCCTCTCCTAACCAAAGCCATGTGAGAAGCTAGAAAAGAACCTAGGGCTCTGTGTGACTGCCAAAGCCCAAGAAGCGACAGCAGAGCAAGAAAAGCGAGGGGAGGGCGCAGTGAGGCCGAGACCCAGTGTTATTTCCAGCATTTCAGCACACAGTCACACTTCCAGTTCTTCATCAGATAAGAATGTTTTGCGCACATTGGGCCAATTTACGCCGCACAGGAAAGCCTGTAGCTGAGCTTCAGCCCACCACATCCTGTGGGAGTCAGCAAAACAGTCTCAGCCCTTCCATGCCTTTGACCAAAAGGCTTCCACATCCTAGGAGGAACCTCGTTTGTTGCCAGGCAGTCAACTCCTGACGGTCGTGAGGAAAGGTGTCCATTTCCCAGGTGTGCTTTCCCTGTGTGTGCAAGAAAGCTCAATTTGCCTTTGGCTCAATGCATTATTCAAGCAAGTGAATTCTACACAGTTGTAACGAGAAGTTTCCTTGCCCCGTGAAAATGCAAGCAGTTTTAGGTTCAGGAACAGGTTTCTAACCACTGGAGCTGACCTCCATCCTACCTCGCCACCAAGTCACCATAGTTCCTTTTCACTGCGGCTCTACCTTGAAGTCTGTCATGCAGGGAAACATGCTGTCTTTCTTTCCAAGGTATCATCCTGGGAAAGAAATTCTGTGGAAGGATGCTTGCTGAGATCCATTCTGGATTTTCTTTCTTGGCTGAAGTTTTCATGAAGCCAAGTAGCTAAGACAGACAAACAGCATGGCCTCATTCCATTTCTTCTAAAACAGTATTCAAAAGAGTTTTGCCCATGATCATCACCAGACTTGTTGATGGGAGCCGCTCTTACTCCTCTTCCTCTAACCTTCCACCCTGACTGTCCTTGTGCTTTTAGTAGTAAGTTCTCATTGTTTGTTCCCCAGGTGCCACCATCACAGCCACTAAGGAATTCTGTCATTCCAGTCTCCCTCTTGATGTCTCTGCTGGTCTGAGATGGGAATGAGGAAGAAGGAGCAGCTGGCTCTCCTTCTTCAAAACCCCTGTTCCCCAGAGTCCTGCTATTCTGGTGAAGAGTTTTCTCAGAGGGCTCCTTCCCCTCGCCCCAGCACAAATCTACTTATGTGAAAAACACTGCTCTAGTTGAGAAGTTTGTTTGGCCAATGGCATGCCCCCAGAGTCTCCAGGTCACCTTGGGGTGAGGGAGCTAGAGTTGATTCCAGACCAATTCTAAAGTACAGGCAGAAAGATGATAACTTCTTCTTCAGGGATTGAGCTGTGTGGGATGAAATTACATACCTGTCATCTACATAGAGTAGGAAGAAAAAATACATAGGTTTATGGCTGAGATTTCTAGAACAAAGATGGATTATCCTGGGAAATACCCACAAACTTATTTAATAACAGTTTTAAGTGACATGGCAATTTTCATAAGGAAAGAAAGACCTAAGGAAAATAACATATGTACTTTCACGCTAAGTTTGATGAAGCATAGAAGTCCTGGAGAAATAACCGGACAAAGGGAATATGGCCTGGTGATCATGAGGGGGTGGGGGACTTAGCTGTTTGTTTCAATTCCACTCCCTTGTCTGTGTCTTCAGAGATAAGGATGTTCCTTTCCTCTGGAGTTTAGGGAGGCTAAGTCTCACAGGAGGACCTTGTGACCTATTTCAGGAGAAGGTCAGAAAATCCTTTCTAGGTTTTGAGACCTACTTCAAGGGAGAAGGGTGGAGGAAAGGTCAGCGTGGCCTTCCTACTTTTGCGACTTTCTCAAATTCCTTCAACTTAAAATATTTTGGGGTGGCATGTCGTGGACCCCATCAATAGTGAAAAGACTTGGAACTGAGTTTCACCCCGTATTCTTTGCAGAGCATCTATTCTGACAGAGCCAGGCTGCAGGGATCCTGAGCAGCCTGGGTGAGCTTCCTTCTTGAGGACTTGGTTCTTTGGTTTTTGATAATATTTTTTACTAAATAGAAGGAATTACTTATATTCATCAGTGAATCTGGAGGAGTAGAAGGCCTAGAAACCCTGGGTGGGACTGTAATAATTGATAGCAAATTGGGTCAAGAAAACTACTGATGTAACCCAAAATTCAAGAAATGAAAGGAACCTAAAGATCTTCTTCAAAAATATTAGAAATCAAAGACTCTAAGGATATTCTTGGTCTTTCATTTTCAATATTTTTTTAAAGATAGAGGGACAGTGAGAGAGAGAGAAAGAGAGAACCAATTTTGTTTAGTTTTTCATGTGGCTTTAATTGTTCAGACACTTCGTTGTGTACGTGGTGCTGGGGTTTGAACTCACGTCCTCACACATACCTGGCAAGGGCTGCAACTGCTGAGCCACCGCTCCAGCCCCCATTTTCAATATTTTAAAACCCGTATTCTCATACAATGATTTCTCAATGGAGCTTTTATGCTGAGCTGATTTTGAGTAATTTCTAATAGCTTGAGTCATGAAAATATGCACCTCTACCTATTGTTTGAGTGCCCAGAGGAACTAGGTATTTCCCCTAGGACACAACCTCACAGATGAAGAAAATGCCCATGGATACCCTGCCTAAAATCCTATAGCTGGTTAGCTGTTGGCCCAAGATAAGAACACATGTTTCCTGTCTTCTAGTCAAGGGTGTTGCCCTCTATAAATTTCTGTGTCTCTAGAGTTCAGGCATATCAAGAATGTGAGATGTACTTAGAGTTTTCAATTCTTCAAATTTTTCAAAGTGCAAAATATTTCCTTGGGGAGAGTTATTCTAGGTGTCTTCTGGGAAACAAGTACATGGTATATCCATCATCCAAACAGTTTTTAAGTCAGAGAGAGAAAGTATTGGTGCTAGAGCAGAGAATAGAGCCCCAGCCAAAGTTTTAATCTGCCTCGGGACACAGGGAGGAGAAGTGACCAAGGAAGAGAGTAACAGAAATGAAGGAGCCAGTGACCGTTATGAATCTGCCATGTAAAAACAGATGATTGCATAGCCCAAAGCACTATAAGGTATGGTTTGGTTCCTAGATTTAGAAATTTAAGAATAAAACAAATTGTTGAAAAGAAATGAGAGTGATTAGATGCTTTTAACTGCCCCCAGAAATCTTCAGAAGTTTAAGCCACACTCTATAATTAATACATATGGGATTTCAATTTTCTTTTAAGACAGCAAAAACATAGCTGTACTGTGGATCACAAAGAAGGGAGGAGGATTTCACCTTGAAAGTTATAAAACACATCTGCCTCTGAGGTTGCAGAAGGAGGTGGACTCCAACCAGAGCCACCCTGAAAGCAGCAAGTGACAGGAGAGGACAGCTGTCCCTGGAAGGAATGTGCAGGTGCAGGGATTACAGGAGCCTGTCTTTTGCAAAAGGACTGGAGAGAAAAGAAACAGGGGAAAAATGGATTTAATGTTGAACAGGACATTATTGAGATAAGAAACTAGATTGTTAAATTCTTCTTCAAAAAAGAAGAGAAAAAAATATATCCCTAAGAATTTGTGTGTTGGGGGAGCCAGGGAGAAGTCAAAATCTGAACCTTTTTACAATTGCCCACTAATAAACAAATAAATGTTAAAATATAATGTGTTTCGAAACAAACAAAACTAATCTATGGTGTTGGAAGTCAGGGAAAGGAAAAAGTTGGAGAGGAGGGAGGGGGCTTCAGGGATGCAGCCTGTGAAGACACATTGGGCTGTACACTGAGACCATGCATTTTTACATATGTGCTGTACATGAATAAAAACCAAAAATTAAAATTGAATGAGAATTTTTAAAAGGCAAACATTAAATTGTAGTGGTGCATGAACTAGAATAAAAGGTAAAGTGTTAAGAAGAGCATAATGGAATTATAAAGTAGTACCTAGACTTAAAAACAAATCACTATTGAGCTGAAGATTGAAGGAATAGCTGTAAGTCAGGGTTCAATCACATCTTACTTGCATGGTCAATATATTCCTACACAAACATACACATACATGTTTGAAATTTGTGGCAGACATTTCTTGTTAACAGGATGTATACTTATTTGGAAGAAAAACATCATGCTCTAATTTTTCTTTTTAACCATCCAAGTTTCCATACATATAATTTGTTTGAATTGAAATATATCCAAATATGTAGAAGGAAAGAAATCATATAGCCATATGTGACTTTTAAGAAAAGACTAATCCATCAACCAAAAATAATTTGATTGCTAGTCCTGTGGCCAATCCAATATTATATATCACTGAGGATATAAAATAAGTGAAGGGCTTTGTTTTTGTTAAAAAATAAATAATCTAATTGGGGATAGAAGACTGACACATGAATAGCACAAATTTATATGCTGTTCAATGCAACATATCAGTGGTTATTTAAATGAAATAGTATGATAATATTGTATCTTAGTGGACCATGATTTTGATTCTCTCCTCCTACGGAAAAAACAATTTCTTTTAAAATGTTGAGGAGCGAATCACTGTTATCAATTGAAATTTGTGTAAATTATAACCTGAGAGCTCTTAATTTATTTCTTAGGTATTATCTGATGGAAATCAAAATTAGATGCCACCTTACTAGTCATTATTCATTAATTTTATCAAAAAATAATGTAGAATGATGACATTTGAAGTTGACACAAAAACACGACATTTTGTGAAAACTGTTGAAAGTTTGAAGAGAAAGAGACAGGAAATTTCTCAAGTTTAATGTCAGTACCAGTGGGAATCAATTATGGACTTGATGGGTAGGAGGGACTGGGTCAGGAATAAGTGCCAAAAGCGATGTTGGGGTCAGAATGTAAACCATCTTATGTTAGAGTTGGGAACAGGGCTCAGCAAGAAGTGCTGAAGCAAATACCCAGAGTGTGTATCTGACTATCCAGGAACTACAGCTCCTGTATTGAGCATTGAAAAACACGAGTCTGCCAGAAAGAGAAACAAGTCATCTCAATGTCTGCATTCAACCTTGTTTCCAGCCCACATTGGTGAGCAAATCAAAATTTCCCCCTCAGTCAAGTTGGCTTCTGGCTGACTGCAGTAGACTGAATAATGACCCAGGAAAAGTATCCACATTCTGATCCTCAGAAACTTACAGAGCAAAAAAAGGGGCTTTGAAGATGTGCAAAATGATAATGGTGAATGAGGTTTAAAATGAAATTTGAAATGAATGTTTTGCTTATGTTAACTCTATTTAATGAACTGCAATTTTTTTGGATATGACTTTTCTTGTAAAACTGAATTAATTATATGTCCTACCTTAGGAAAGGTTCTCATACATTGGAAAAGTATGAGAATATTGGCTGAAGAAGACACTGCTCAATCCTTCTAGGACTGTAAATACAATGACAAGTACCTAATACTTAAAAAAAGTTAGTGCTTGAATATGAAGAGCTCAATATTTTTTGATCAAATTTTCAGTTGCGATGGTACTGAGAAGCGGTTGAATGTGGAAATAGTGAGTACTTGAGTTATTTGCTGGATTGGTGCAGATATGAACTCCTACCAAAAAGAAGTAGAATTTTTCCCAACTGCTCTTCCTTCAAGGGCTCTGGCATTTGTAGTACCGTGCAAGGATGACATTCCAGGTTGGCAATGGTGGTCCACAAGATTTGTACACAATTTGTAAATGGCACAGCAATGGGCAACTCTATGCTGGCCTCCAGGGAGGGAACCCTGCACCGTCCACAACGGAAGGCATCTTTCCAGCAAAGAAAAGCAGTGGAGAGTCAGGGTCTGTATTCCAGCCTAGTCATGACCTTGAGCAACTCACTTACCTTCTCTGGGTTGCTGTTTCCTCTTTGGGAAAATGGAAGGATTGAATCAGGTAACTGCTAAAGCCCCCTTCCAATTCTGAAACTCTCTAACTCTGCATTTGGCCTACAGAACATTGTTATCCATTAGAAAGAAATCTTTCCCTATTTCAGGTTCTTTTGCCCTAAATATTTCAGGTCTTGATTTTTACACAGTAAGGGACAAAAGGTACCTCCTTTTGATCCTGTGGTTAAAAATATTTGGTGTTTGAAATATTCTCTTCAACTAAACATTGTAACCTTGACATAGCTGGATTTGTACTTAAACTATAAACACAAACTATTGGCAAAACCCCATGAAATAACTGAGGGTGACCTTGGGACTGGCGGCATAACAGATGAAGTTTCTCATTATCATTCTGTGCAAGATAAGGGAATTTTCCTCTCATTCAGCTGATTTTCAGTATCTTTGTTTGTTGGGTAGTTGATAGCAAGAGCTTTAAAATGCTCAACATCGTATGCTGTGATGTGAATTTTAGCAGCCTGTTTGAGGAGCTATATTTAATCTCTTAATACATGATTAATGTGGCCATTTTCTTCTTATCACTTGTTTTAGATTTAATTAACAAATGGTGTGATAATTCTTTCGGGTTGGTATGCCAGCCTATTAAGGCTCTGAATCATGAATATAGCCTTGTGGGTTAAAAAAAAAATGTTTTTGATAGGACAAGATCATGAGTGTCTCTGTGTGAGTTTTTAAAAATTTGTTTGCAAGACAATGTAAATTACTGATCATAAAAGAAATATAAGTCATCCTGCAGTTCAATTGGAAATTGTAACAAAAATGCAATAGTAAATAATAAGATGCACCATAACAAAAATGAGTTTATGGCTCCATAAAACCCCACATAAAAGCTTAATGAGCATTTCTGCTGTATAAGATGGAAGGAGATTCTATCAACAAGATTTGGAAGGAGTAATTCTTCACCCAGGTTATTCTCCTTCTTTGCATTCTACCTCTCCTTTCTAACTATAAAACTGAGGAAGAGCATCCAGGGAGCACACGCTGGCTCATCTCCAGTATTTCATGGCTCCATGTTGGACTTTTCATTCCTCCCAACTCATGAAAAAGTGAGAATAGTGTTTTCACTTTTCAAATAAATTATACAAGTATTTTAGAGACATCAAAACATAGCAGAATTGGACCTTTTTTGGGGGGCAGGGGATGAGTAACTAGGGATTGAACCCCTGGGTGCTTAACTACTAAGCCATATCCCCAGCCTTTTTTATTTTTTATTTTGAGACAGGGCTTCACTAAATTGCTGATGCTGGCTTTGAATTTGTGAACCTCCTGCCTCAGCCTCTCAAGTTGCTGGGATTACAGGCATGTACCGCTGCAATGGACAGAAGAGGACTTTTTAATCAATCTTCAAAGTGATAATCTGGAACTTCCCTTGTTTTCTTACTCCTTTCCACTTCATTTGTTCTCATAGCTAATATTAAAAACAATCAGATTAGTTTAATTGCCTTATTATTTATAATACCCAAACTAATTAAATGTAAGAAATTCTAATTAACTGAAGTTGTGGGACCTTGAAAGAGAAAGGAGTGAGAATAAATCAATGGCGTGGGCATAGTACAAGGTCGGTTATTGTTTGAATCTTAAATGTCTTCTGAAAGCCTGTGTAGTGTATGACTGGTACCCAATGCGATAATGTTCAGAGATGGGGCCTTCAGGGGGGCTCTGACCTTATCAATGGATTAATACATCTGTGGATTGATAATTCAATGGGAGAGGTCTTGTTACAAAAGCAGGTTCTCTCACTTGCCTTCCTGACTGCCTGCCATGAAGTTCTGCCTCAGCACAGGCCCAGAAACAAAGGAGCCAAGTGACCATGGATGGAAGCTGTGAGCCAAAATTAATCTTTCTTCTTTAAATTATTTATCTCAGGTATTTTATTACAACAACAGAAAGCTGACTAATTTGTGATCTGACACATTTTAGGTACTAAAGAAAAAATTTTAAAGATGTCAAAGAAAAAAATTGTTCTTATACTTGTTCAAGTGGAGGAAGACTTTATTCAAAACTATTGTAATAGGTGTGAAGCCTAATGTAAAAGAGAAGAAAAATTGGGCTCTACTCTAAATAAAACAAAGACAGCTAGAGACTTACAGTCAAGCTGCATAGTAAGGGAGGAAGGGGGTAGAGAATTACTAAGAGGAGATATTAAGTGTAGGGGAGATTTTGCAAACCAACTTAACAAGATTTGGGTTGAAGGCAATCCAAAGGTAGGGGATGAGAAACTTGATGAATTATTACGAATAATCAGCCAGCAAAAGTAGGAAATTCTCTCAAAAGTGATTTAGCAGGACTCTGGCTAAGACCAGCCTATGCAGGCTTAGCAGGGTTTGGGGTTGAGGTTGAGGCCTAGACTAGGAGAGAACCCAGAAGAGACTAGTTCAAGTTTGGTCAAGGAGATACTAAGTGGCATTAATGGCACAACATCTTGTCTTTGCCATTTGTCATTTTGTTAACTTTTTCCACAGCCAACACATATGGAGTTTATTTTCTCTTGTATTTTTTCTGTTTCAGAATCTGATGTCTAGATTTACTCTTCTCTCTAGCAAAATTCCATTACAAACAATCAGTTAGCACATCCCACAGACTTGGTTATAGTGGGATGTTAACTATATTGCTGAAAAAGTACTTTGACATTAATAAATGGAAGACCAGTTTTGAGAGGGGAGGAGTTAAAAATGTAGCCATTCACAGAGTCAAAGGATGTACACCTTTGTTCCAAAAGACATTGTTTTGTGAGAAAATGTTTAACATAGAAAAGAAAGTGTGTGTTAGTAAAAATCAGTCAGCTTCAGAAAGCTACTCAGAAGCTGATCATGTGAGTTTTGTGTGAATTTTAACCTTGATTCTGTTGCAAAATTAATTTGATTGCTTAGGAAACTTAGCAAATTATCTACCTTTCTTCTTCATCTGTAAAATAAGAATTGTGATACAAATCCAGATTCATTTTTATATAATTGTGGTAGAAGTGTATATTCCTGAAAGAATAGCCCCCAAATAAGAAATATCTCTGCTTATATAATGGTGTAAAGTCACTCCTGTCCAGTTGCATGACACTAAGCCAGATAGATTTTCAGTGTACCACCTCCATGATCTGGAAATGACACTGGTATTGAGTAGTTTTTGTTGAAGGTGCATAGAAAGAAGGAATCATGGTTACAGGAGAAAAATAATCAGAATCTCCAATTTATCCTCCCAGCTGATAAAAATTTACTTCCATTCAAATTTGAAAGAGTCCATATTTTAAATACCAAAAGGATTTGCTGGATGATTGCAGAGCTGTGACAATAATGTTGCCAAATCAAATTGGATAAATGTTACCCGGTACATAGAAGGCCCCCAGTAAATGTTTGTTGAATTAAATCTGAATATAAATGATTGCAAAGTAACTGGGAAATATTTAATTAATGAACATGAAGACTTTGGATTTTAAAAGGATCCTTTGGATGTATTATTCCACCTTCAAGCTTGATTTTATGAGTTCATATATTTTGGCTATTTATCAGCAAATATTTACAGGTTGAATACCAGGTGTCAGGTACTAGTCTAAGCCCTCAGGATGCAGAATAGGACAAAATAAGAAAAAATACATCTTTGTGAAACTTGTGTTGAAGAGGTGGAAACAAATAAATATATATGTCAGATGTTCATAAGTTATAGGAAGAAGAGTAAACCAGACTGGGCCATGCTAAGAGGAATGTGCTTTCTTTATAGAATGGTGGGAAAGCCTTACTCAGAAGGTGCAAGTGGAAGAGAGAGCCCTATGGGTGTCTGGGTGACCCGCAGCCCAGGTGGAGCAAACAGCCCATGGAAGCACCACACTCTGGGAGTTTCAGGATCACAAAGAGTGGCCATGGCTGGAGGAACTGAACTTCGAGCAGAGGGCCGTGTGAAATCAGAGCACCTGGGCCCTTCAGATCAATGTAAGAATTTGGGCTTCTGATGTGAGGTAGGTGACCATTTGGGTTTTATGTGTAGTTTATGGTGTGGCTAAATAGACATGACATAGAATGTACCCTTTTAACAATTTTTCCACGTTCAGTTCATTGGCATTAAGTAACACATTATTACGCAACCATGCCCCTGGTGGTCCATCTCCCAAACTTTTATACTGTAACTCCCCACTTCCCTCCTTTGGCTTCTGACAACCACCATTCTATTTTCTATTTCTGTGTGTTTATCTATTCTAGGTACCTGATGTGGGTGAAATTATACAGTATTTGTACTTTTGTGACTGGCTTATTTCACTTAGCATAATGTCTTGAGGTTTCTTCATGTTAGAAAGCGTACCAGAATTCCATTCCTTTTTCCCTGCTGAATAATATTCAATTTTATGTATATACTATATATATATTTTATGCATTCATCCTTCCAGGGATACATGGATTTCTTCCAATTTTTCACTGTTGCAAATAATAAAGCTATGATCATTAAAGTACGAACATTTTTTTTGAGTCCTTGCCTTCAATTCTTTGGGTTACATGCCCTAGATTAGAATCATTCTCTGGTTTTTGAATGGACAGGTGACTTAGGTTTTTTACCATATTACAGTAACTTCTGTGAGGAGAACTGTTGGTAAAAAAGACAAAGGTGAATGGAGGTTACCTATAAGATGTTTATATTGAATCCTGGATATATTTTGAAGGAAGAAGCCAAAAAGATTTCTGGTAATTTGGCTAATGGGAGTCAGAGAGAGTAGTCAAGGAGGTCTCCAAAAATTTTTTTGCTACTGTACTGAAGATGTACTTTATATGCCATTTGGAAATAAAATAAAATCTTGGCTCATACAAGTTTCTAAATGAGTATAATTCTGAATGTTTCAATGGGATACTACATTCGCTTGGAAGATTCAGAATAAGAATATAAGTTTTGCATTGTTGTAGCTCCCAAAAGCAGGTTTATGCTTTGTTATATACATTTAAACACACATGTGCACGTGCACACACACACACACACACACATCCACACACGTATCCACATTCATCATAGGGTGTAGTAGGCCTTTGAGACAATATTAGACTTTGGGGGAAGTAATACAAGCACCATGTATAAATGTGATCCAACTTAACCAATTATAAGACAACCTTATTGAATATCTGTGAATCTTACATTAGTTTGATTGATTTTTTGAAAAAAATATGTTATGGCTGACATCTAAATGTTTATTTTCAATAAAAACTTTTATTTAATGTCACATCACATTGTAGTATGAAATAGGGTCTGAATTGACCTGTAGTTCACTGGCTTGGCTGTCGTTTCTCATTACTCTCTATGCACACACATGCTCTATAATTGATAATTGCGAAAATCATAGCTCAAAGTGCCAACAGAATAAAGAAATATCATTTTTTTGACCATTTACCGTGTGCCAGACAATTGTGCTTAGTAATTTGGACATCTTCATCTATCAGCTCAAGAACCACATGAATATTTTTTAGATCGAGAGACTGTTTCTGAGAAGTAACTTGTCCGATATGACACAGCTAACGAATGGAGAATTTTTTGAGAATAATCATTTGCACAACTGATTTGGAGACTGATTGAAAACTTAACCTCATCAGTCTCCAAAGCCAATGATACAGACAGTGTGCAGGAGGAGTAGAGAGTGTTTCGATACCTGTATCCACTTTTGCTGGGGTAACTGAGAACTGGAAGCCTCATCTCTAATCTAGCAGATACTGGCTGCAAGAATGACAATCCTGAGGTGTGTGAACTTCTCAAAAGGTCTTCCAGATGCTCGATGTCATCAAAACTCTGCTAGTGACATTACCTGGAAATGATAGGTGAGACTTCTAGGTCCTCACAGGAGTTCAGTGTGACATGCAGCAGTAGTGGCACTCCCTCAAAATCCATCCAGACTCCAGACAGGCATGAAACAGGTGTCCTAGGCAACTAACCTTTCCTGGCTTCACTTATGGAGATGATTTAGTTCACAGGCCTGCTATTGCTGATTGCATCTGACACTATTGAATTAATAATACCTAGATGTTATTGTACAGTGGCACAAATAAAAATTATAGTAATCAAACCAAATATAGAAAAAAATAATTGGCCACAAAAGGGGCCATGGCCATGATGGTATGAAGCCAAACTGGAGTTTCAGCCAGCTGTCAATCACTTGAAGAAAAAGCAGGTATAAACCGGAATATTCAACAGGAGCAGCGTCTTAATCCTGAGTCTTAGTCTCATCTCTTCCATGGGTTCCTTCTCTTTGGTGTTCAAATTCCCTATCTTATGCAAAAGTCTTCCCCTTACTCCTCCAATGCTTAATACACAATATTATCTCTTTCTTTTTTTCTTTTTGTCCTAAACTTTCTAAAACAAAAGCCAACACACATTGTCTTTATATCCTAACTTATTCTATACCTTTTGCAGGCTGGCTTTGGCTTTAGTGTCTAAGGACACTCCATCTTAAAGATATCTTAATTTACAAATAAACCCATAGTTTGCAGAATTAATTCTCTTCAGAACCTCAGTGTATTGACTGGGTAATCATCTGCTGATTAGTCATTCTCTTGAGTCACTTTTGTGTTTCAGTCTGGATGCCCTACACTCCTGTTCCTTCTCTTTATAGTTTATCAGTCTTTTCTTGGTTTGCCTCAGTCCATACTCTCTTTCTTCATTCATTTCTCTAAAGTAAATATTCCCTAAGGCTCAGTTCTCTCTGTTCTCTTTGCACATTCTCAAATGATGACCTTATTCATTCCCCAAGTTTAAACATCAAATTCATCTTTAATTTAATTCCTGGGTTCCGCATGTATATTCTCAATGATCTCCTGGACATTTGTCATGCATTTAGAACACCTTGCTATTGAGTATACTGGGAGTGTACAAAGTCACTAACAGCTGAGTTCTACTAAATGAAAACTTGGGCTCTGAAGACATGGTACCATTGAGGTCACTGGAGCAGTGATCACAGGTACCACTGTCATTTCTGCCATCTCCATTGCTACAACTCTATCCCAGATGTGGCAAACACACTCCACCTGACCACTGTCTTGTTATCACATGTCAAATGCAAAGTCTTCAGTTGGACCATCCCACTGATTGGTCAGCCATGGGACTATTGATGTTGGAGGGCAATAGTCACCTCCACCAGGGACTTCTTAAAGCTCCCTCAAACTCCAAACATTCCAATCAAAATACATTTGTTATCCAGATAAATTGTGCCTAGAACAACTGCTTCATGTATGCAGAATATATAATCTCACTTCACAAGGTTTTATTTTATTTCAACTTTATTTAGCAATTACTATGGTCAGATAGTTAATGCTCTGATTAGTTTTTCTCTTCTTTTGTCCTAGCACATACATTTCATTAAGACATGATTAATAAATGAGGGATTTGAGACCAAAGTCAATGCAAAGCAAATCTCAAGGCATAATTTGATCAGTCCAGGACAAAATAGCCTCGACTTGAATTCTTGTTCTTATATGTGATTTTCATGATGGTTTCTCCCTTATAATTTTCAATGAGCTTCAATTAGCAAGTAATGCTTTTCTACCCCCTGAATGCTAATGACAGAGAGCACAACCTGGTGTTTAAGGGCCTACTCTATTAGAAAGAAGATCATCCCAAGCCAATGTGTTCTCTGGGCTTTTATTCTTTCAGTGTGTGGCAGATCACAACACCCTCAACACCTGTAATGATCATCATCTTTTAACAATATATTTAATTCAAATATTTAAACATTTTCAAATATTAATGAAAGAAACACCCAATCAATGAGGCATGGTTTGTATATATTCAGGTCTGCTGGTGAAGAGGAGGTGAAGGTGTGTCAGAGCTCAAACAGAAGCATTTTCTTTTGCTTTTGATTGTGACTCTCAGCATGTCCCTTGCATTCAAAAAACAATAAAGGATATAATGGGATGCTATTTGAATATCTATAAATAACCACAGAGGATAATAAATGCCTTCACTACCTCTTAGACCATGTGTTCTGTGAATTTTCAATGTTTGGTGGTTGTCACAAATGACCTTTGTGATTTTTAAACCTAGCATCTGATTGCATGCTCAGTGGACTCTTTGTTGAGTTACCTGTTTGTAAATATAAGCCATCCACCTTATTTAAAATCAGAACCTGCCACTACCACACTGACATTCCTAACCATCTGACTCTACTTATGCTCTTCTTTTTTCTCTAGCAATTTATCACCTTCTAAAATGCTATATAATTATATGTTTTATTTATTGTTAAATTTTTTGTCTCTTCCTGCTAATAGATAAGCTCCGTAAGGACAGGGTTCTTCATCTGTTTGATTCACTGATGTGCTAAGAGACTTAAACAGTACTTGGCATATCTTCAGCATATAATTCATGTCTATCCAGTGAATGAACAAGCTACATCCATATGACTGTGAGGCCAACCCTGAAACCCTGAGACATTCAGCTTTGATGGGCAGCTGTACTGCGCTCAATATATGGTATCTGGTATGTGATGCCCTTTCCCCCCACAAAATCCTGCTTTTCCCAAGATTCTAAAATTTGATCTCAGCAAGCATTTGGTGACTCCTCACAGTTTCATGTACTCCTATTGCCTGGAGTGACTGGATATTAATGGGGATCACCATCTTCATCTAAAGGAATATAACTCTAATTGCAAAATCTCCACCACAATTTAGTTTTTGCACATGGCTCCTATCTTCTAGCAGGAGGTAATTGTGACTTAATAAGAAATAGACTCAACTCTTCTGATTATTACATAGGATTCCTGATTTAGGCTTTTGTCATGAACAGATGTCTTTCCAAAGAGAGTTGTGTCCTCTTTCTCAAACCTTTACTGAAAACTGTATACGCATGTGAAAATCAAAATATGATAGAGTCTAATCATAAGGTCCTTGGTGTTTTCATCAATTGTTCTGGAAGATCTGAACTCATCATTGTGTGTTGTTTTTCTTTCACTTCCTTCTTTTTTAAAATCTATAAATCATCATCATCATCATCCCATAAAATTTGATATTGAATGGTTTTAAATTTCCTAACCAAATGTAGTAAAATTGTACCCATCTGAAAGTCATAACTGGAAACCACAGTGCTCTGGAATTGAGTCAATAAATGGTCACTAGCTGTTTCGAATCACCTAGTGAGAATTATCTTTTCAAGAGCTCCTTTATTTTCTTCTTGCCAGCTTTTACTATCCTGTGCTTTTGACTTCCAGAGGAACTCCACTGGGGCAGTCTGGTAGTGTGCAGCCTTGGGTGTTGAGGAGAAGAAGCAAACCCAGCCCAGGAAGGAGGAAGGATGTGGAAAGCCCAGAGCTGGGGAGGAGAGCAGGCCCTAGAGGAACAGAATATGGCTGCCCAATTTTTTCCTATTTTTACATTAAAAATAAAACATAGCAAAAAATAAAAATGAAAAAAATATTTTCCATTTGAGACCATCTTTATTTTACCTTTACTCTTGATTTATTGTTTGGTTTCATTTCAAATTTTAAATCTAAAATCTTTCCCCCATCTCCTGTGTTTGAAGGGATTTCTCCATTGACTTCTACTTTCCTCATTTATATTAACATATCTTTTTAAATTATCTACAAACTTTCAGATTTTTTTCTATATTGTTGGTGCTCAGAAATTCATAATTGATGAACCTCAACATGTATATTTTACAAAACAATTACAGATTCATTTTGGCTAAGCATTCAAAGAACTCTTTCAAACAAGGACCTTAATTCTTCAGTTTGAGAAATTTTCTTGTTTGATTTTTTTTTCTTGCTTAATTTTTGATGAAATTTACCACAAAGTAACGGGGCAGGGAAGAAGCCCTTATGTGAGCATGAGGTGGAGATTTTTTTGTTCTGGATCATTCAGTTTCTGAAGTGATGAGTCCTTTGATCTCTTACCTCCTAGGCTATGATTCTCTGTCTGGTGCTGATCGTCTGAAACCAGGAAAGTGGAAGGGAAGAGGCTTTCATCATCCAGACTGCAGATTTTCATTTACTTCTTCCCCACCCTCTGTTTTCCGTATAATCATACCTGAGATCCTTGAGTCTCTATGTTGTCTTTTGAATGTTTGAGGGGAAATCCCTATGACCTTCTGCAGAGGAATGGTCCACTGGCTGCACATGGACCGCACACCTGGAAATTTTTCTGTTCTGTGGTTTCAACAAATGCTTCCCTGTACTCTCTCCCAATTTCTATAGCAACAGGAGCTTCCATTCCTGAGCCTTTCTGGGCTCTGCCTGTAAATCAATTCATATTTTGCCCTGATCACTTTAGCTAGTAACTTCCTCCCTTCTGCTAAGTCGGGTACCACTCTTTCACTGGCTTGCAGTATTCCAAAAAGTGCTGAAATCTGTCATGCACTCTACCTTTCTTCTTGTTCTTGTGAAATATAACTAAATTTTAAAAAATATTTTTTCCTGTTCGTGGGTTTCAGGAGAGAATTCCCAATTACAACAGAATCTAGTAAGTCTGGCTGGAACTCCAATCAGTACATTTCAGAAGAAGGCTCTGTTTTAAAGCCCTAGAGCATCTGCTTCAGTACGCTGGTTGATGAGATGGAGAGTGGAGAGGTTCAGGTCAATAAACCTCTGATAATGCTTTGTTCATCAAAGTTCTGTTTCATCAGTTTTATATGTGAACTTCATGTAAGATGTTTTTGAACAAGAAATTTTACAGCTAAAAATTTTCTGAAAACTACTAGTCTAGATACTTCTTAATTGTTAATAGTTATTAATGTTTGATGATTAGTTAACTCACTTATTCATTCAATAGTTATTGACTTTCCATTCTATGCCATGTACCAAGCTAAGCACTGAGATCCTCCTACTTCAAATAAACAGATTTAATAACGATGCTGCTTTGTGTTAACAAATATTTTATAGTAATGACACATCTTACTTATTTGAAATACCACATTGGTTATATAAGTTCTAGTGACTCAGAATTTTTAGATACCATTTGAACAGTAGGTATCAGAATATTTAATGAAACTACTACTTCAAATAATGATCTAGGACAAGAATAAGGATTTTTTTCTGTTTTGTTTAGGAATAGTAATGCATGAGAAGATTATGATTTTTCTCTTTAAAACTTTGCCTCTAATTTGTATTCAGGTTAACAACACAACCTTGACACAATTTTAATGATCTAGCTGAATGATCATTTGAAAACTGATTTTGCTTTAAGTTATATGTTATTTTAATATTAGATGAAGAAAAATTTTGATGATAGCTGGAAAAATTTTCCTTTGGTAAGTTCACAGCATCATTCCTCATAAGTTGGCTCTCTCTCAGTGCTTCTAAGCTTGGTAGATGGAATTACCCTGTGATTCAGGTTAAATGAAATACAACAAACTAAGTGACTTGAACAATAGAAATTTATTATCTTACAGTCCTGAAGAGTAGAGGTCAGAGACCAAGGTTTTTAGAGAGTTGATTCCTTCTGAGGGATGTAAGGGAGTATAAGGTCTGTGCTTTCCCATTTTTCTGGTGCTTTTCCAGAGTCTGTAGCATTTTTTGACAATGATCACCCTGTTCTTTGCTTTCAGCTTCACGTGTTTTTTCTCCTTATATATGTGTCTGTCTCTGAATTTTCCCTTTTCATAAGCGCATCAGTTATATGGGATTATAACCCACCAGAGTAACCTCATTTTAAATTGATAACCTCAGTAAAAATCCTACCTTCAAATAAGGTCACATTCTGAGGTGCTGCAGGTGACGACTTCAACATACGGATTTGTGGGACATGCTCAATCCATGAAACCCAGGCACCTGGATGTCATTCCTGGTACGTATTTCTCTCTTGCCTTTCCACATATATTCCATCATCATGTTGTGACAAATTCTACCGTCAATACACCTTGAATCTAGCTGCTTCTATACTTACCCTGACCATTTTCATTTTTTCCCCTGGATTAGAGTAACTTCCTCACTGGTCCCTTCCTCCACTCTAGATCTTTCCTAAACCATTTTCCATATGCAAGCCAGAGATCTCCAAAAGTGCATTTTTGATTATATCTTTCCTCTTCTTACAACATTCAGTGACTTCCCATTGCCTAAGGGTAAACTTAAGACTCCTTCATGTGGCTGCACAGTTTGGCTCCTGCCACCCTCACCAGTCTTTCCGTTTTATTTCCCTAGCGCTCTGAGCTAAGGCCAACAGGAACTTCTTTCAGTTGCTGGATTGCACCATGCTCTTGCCTCTAGGCTTTGAACACACTGTTCCCAATCTGGAACACTCCCCTAACCTGAACTCCCTAGATCCTTATGCATGTCTTAGGTCTCAGCAGCAATGTAGGGGAGCTTTAGGAAGGCTAGCCCTCTATAGTGGGTTGAATGGTGGCCCTCAAAATGGTGTGTCCATATCTTGCTCCCTGGATTCTGTTATGTTCCTTTATTTGTAAAAAAACACATTTTTAAAGATGTAATTATGTGAAGGAGCTTGAGATGAAAAGATCATCCTGGACTATCCAGGTGGACCTTGAATCAATTACAAGTGCCCTTACTACAAACATATAGAGGAGAAGGCAGATAGAGAAGACCACAGGAAGGCAGAGGTACAGATTGGAGTGATGTGGCCACAAGGCAAGAAAACCAGTAACCACCAGAAGCTAGAAGAGATAAGAAACCCAGGTTTTCCCCCAGAGTCTCTGAATGGAGTATAATCTTGCCATTTCTTGATTTAAGCTTCCAGAACTGTATGAGAATGAGTATCAGTTGTTTTAAGTCACCAAACTTGTGGCGATTTGCTACAGTAGCCCTAGGAAACCAGTGCACCTTGTGTTCTTATACCAGACAGGATATGTATTGTAGGTTCATAGACACTGTGGGTCCTCCTCCTTAAGACTCATAACTCTCTGTTGTTAATTTTCAGATCTCATCTGGAAGGCTGTGAATGCTACAAAGGAAGGGTATGTCTCATTCACGGCTACATCCCCAATGACCAGCTCAGGGCCTAAGGCATATCATAGGCATTAATATGTTATATAAATAATATTATTAAGTATTATTTTCTTGAATAAATTAATGAATCAATCAGTGGGTCGCTCTAGGAACTATCTAAATGACATAGATTTGGAAAAAGAAAATGAGATGTCAGTCCATAGTTGTGACCTTTCTAATATCTTTAGAACTTGAAATCTCTAATAGAAAGAACAGATATGGTAGACACTTTAAAAGCCAAAAAATTAACACCATCCTCCAAAGTGAAAATAAATGCAATCTAATCTCATTTTAAGAGTGTTTTAAATTATCTTCTATTAAAACATTTGTTGACTTTTTTTTAGGTAACACCTCATTACTTATTTGGAATTGTTAAAAAGAAGTGACATGGATCTTAATGTAAAAAATATCATACAATATAATGAGAGCAAATAGAACCTCAGTTTTCTTCTTATAAGCAAAACATCAGAAATGTATGAGCAAATACACATTCTGAAAACACTAGAAAAGAGGTAACAAAGGCAAGAAGGGATAATAATAAGCAAATTCACAAGTTACACATCTTTTTACATTCTATTCATATTGACATAGCCTTTGATACTTTCTTGTATGTCCAACATTTTTTCCTTTCAGAAAATGCTCCTTCCTCAAGTTCTGTTGAGCAATATATCCTGTAACTCCATCTCTTCAGCCGTGGGAGGGGCTGATCAGAGTGCCCCTTGCTTCTGGATATACTGATTTGTTTAATAGTAAGCATATATCTCAAGGAAAATCAATCAGTTTTATTTTCAGGTACTGCTGTGGATCTACCGAGAGAAAGGTGATTTTATGAGTTTCTTTTCCTTCTGAGATTTCTTACTCTAAAGATGATGCAATCTAAGCTTCTTTTGGCCATCTGCAGAGGAAGCCAACAAAGACGAAGCCAAGAAATAGGAATAGCAGTGCAGTATCTTGTGATATTGCTCCTTGCTCCAAGAATGCCTTAACTACACCTACCCTCGGACAGTCCATTCCTTAGATCTTGATTCAAGTTATGAAAGAATCAAGGTGAACTGAAGGAGACAGTAGGAGTGGAGGGATGCCACCATAAATGTTCTTGAAAATGTAATGCTCCCCCTTATGTGGTATAGAGCTGTCACTGGGAATGACTGTTCATTAGGCACTGCATTTTCTAGCCTTTGGAATCTGTGTGGGGACATGTGACTTGTTTTCGCAAATGGAATGAGAGTGGGAAAGAAGTGTGTCACTTTAGAGTTAAAGCTATTAAGGGAAATGTGCCCTCCATACCCTCTCTTGCCCTCTTTTTCCCCTTTTTTATTTTTTAATTATCCCATAAAATTGTATGTATTTATGGGGTGCCATTTTGGTGCTTGATATTTAGCTTATAGGTACGTGAATTGATAGGCCATTTCAGTTACTTTTAAGTAAAAAACGGCACAAACATTTCAACATTGAAATTTTTTTCACATGCCTCTTTCGTATTAGCTCAATCTTTAATTCTCTTGTATTTAAGACTGATTTCAGGATGCTACTCCCTTTTCTATTGATCTTAAATAAAAGCACCCTGAAGACTACTGGCATCCTTCCCAGGTCTGAAGATGTTGGTCACTGGCGAAACATTTGATCTTGGTCACTGACATCTCAAGGTCTTGCTGTCTTTAGACAGATCTTTAAGCTTTCTGCTAGCCCTCCAGCCTTGACGCCTTCATCTGTCGCCTTCTTGGAAGCCATGCAATGGCAATACTATTATACTGTGAAAAATTTGAAGCATGACTTTTCACTGGAGTCATGAGCAAAACAGACAGGCTCCTATAGCTTGTAAGTAATTTTGTGTGTGAGGGTTGTTTGAAGAACTTAGTTACACTATGTTGTCCACAAAACCACCTCTGTTTGTTCTATTTTCTTTATTCTTTCTTCCAAGTTTGTTCAAATTAAGCTCAAATGAGACTTGGAAACTGTGTACAGGAGGCTCAGAGAATATTTGAACTTTGAATTATGAATTGAACAGTTAGTCACAAATAATGAACACATTTTTGTTTTAAGAAAATAGTATAATTTTGATTTAGACACTTGAGGTTCAAAGAA
Organism: Aplodontia rufa; assembly: GCA_004027875.1. Lineage (NCBI taxonomy): Eukaryota > Metazoa > Chordata > Mammalia > Rodentia > Aplodontiidae > Aplodontia > Aplodontia rufa. The sequence goes on along the minus strand of PVKS010003324.1, from coordinate 84,077 downwards.
ACCTTTCAGAGCTTATATAAAATCAGGGGCTGAGCTCACAAACTGTTGTAGACCACCCCGCACAGTGAAGGGCAGACCTCCAGGATATTGGCTAGGCTTTATGATACAGCAAATTACAGGTCCTCTGGAGCCAGAAGAACTTTTCTCCTCTGTGAAAAATGTCCATGTGATCGCCTATTCCAGAAGCATCCTCAAAGGTCATGAATGTTGTATGTTTGAGAAATAACCTCTCTTTTTCATGGAATCAATTGTTGGGCTGAGGTTATTATGACAGAGGTGAGAGTTGGAACACCGTTGCTTGATTTTGATGCTCTTTCACTGGGTGTTCTCCATAAGTAACTACCCATTTTAATTTGTCTTGCCCCTGCAGACCAGCTCTGAACTAGTTTAGAATAGTACTAAAATGAGTGCAAAGGGGTATGGAAGATTAGTTTTGTTCCTGGATACCACACAAGGGGCCTGTGTGGACCTGGCTGGCTGCATGCAGTCACCCTCCCACATAGGAAACAGGCAAATGATGGAAGAAGAACAAATGAATTTTATGCAGATTTATCACACTGGAGAGAACTTGCTAGATTGCTTCTCCTCTGGTCCCACAAAATTGGTTACAATTTATAGAAAGAAAAGTCAGTTGATATGCACATGTAGATTTAGGTAGGATGTACTTAGAGGATATATCAGTCTTAATTTCCATGTCATGCAGGTCAGGGGGTAAGTTTTTATTCTCAGCTTGGGGAAGTTCCGCAGCTCACTGTTTTAGTTTGGGGAACAGCAGACTGAAGAGAAATAAGTGTCCTGAAGAAGGGAGTGGGAATGAGAGAGAATCGTGGAAGGGAAAGTACAGAGGAGGAATGAGGAGTGGAGATTAATTCAATGGCTCCCAAGTGGGCATAGTTGAGTAATATTTTAAGTATGTGCACACACACACACACACACCATTCTAGGGCTGCCCACATGAAAATTATGGCAAAGCATATTTGAATGAATAGGTATTCATTCATTCATAAATAAAATAAACATTTATTGAATTGCCAAACATTAGATCAGGAACCACATCTTATAAAAGAGAGAGAGAGAGAGAGAGAGAATTAGCGTACATCAATGTTTTCCAAGTATTTCATGGTAGTTTTTATTGCTAACACCAGTGCACACATTTTGCAGATGAGGAAATGTGAACCCCGAAGAGGTCAATAGACTTGCCTAAAGCCACAGACTGAGCTACTTGCTGTACAGTGATTAGAAGGGAGACACTTTAAGTTTCAAATGTGATGCCCCTGGCTAGCTAATAACTCAGGTTTAATCTGTGTGTTCTGATCTTTAAAACAATTTTCTTCTAAGGGATGGAGGACCAGGCTTCTGCACAAGGCAACAGCTCACAATGCCTGCGTTTTCTGGGATCATTCCCTGTGGTGGGGAGCCAAAAACATTTAATGCTAATTACTCATTTGATCATTTTCTAAACTAGTTATCAGACGATGTCCTTGGTATAGAAAAGACATTTTTGTCTCTTTTTATTTTTTCATAAGCTCTTCCAAATGAGTGTAGACGCAGTGCCGCTGCAGCCGCCTGGCTTCCTTAATAAACATCAGCCATCTGGGATTGTCTTCTTGTCTCCTAGACTCAAAGTCCTCATAAAATCAGAGTCCCGAGTACCATATACCAGAGAACAGAGCTGCCGGAGTCCAAACCAGTATGAGAAGGAAGAGAATCGTAAATAAAGAATGAGATGTTAAGAGGACCCAACTAATTTGAACTCTAAAAACACGGAAGAAATCTGGATCAAAGGAGCCTGTGCCCCGGCTAAGCCAATGGATATACCAGAAGGTGGGAGAGGACTGAGAAGGATCATCCCACCCCTTCCAGCCTGATATTTGTCACTGGAAAAAGAACTGGAGCCCTCTGGGCCTTGATGAGCGTGACTTTGCCTGTTCTGGGCTTCAGGGATGGCAGTCACCTCGTCTTGCTCGATGAATTGTGGTAGAAGCTGGTCTCTCTGGTGTTTTTCATTGGAACAATAGCACATCCCTTGATTTATACACCCTCTGAGAAAGGCACATCCTGACATCCTGTTTATTGTCACAAACAGCTGTAAATTGTAAATTAGGTGACAGCCACACTCTTCCATTTAATAAGGATCCTCCTTCTTTTATTTTTATTTATTTATTTTTTTGTAAACAGCCTTTCTCTGCTCATTGTCCTGGTTTTTCAACCCTTTGAAGCAACCCTTTGAGGCATGGGAATTTCCCTCAGTGAGTCAGGCCTCAGTATTGACCAGTGGCCGCTGCATGGAAACTCAGTGCTCCCATGCCAGCGACTCGGTCGGTACCCAGAACACACCCAGGAGCAGACAGACATTAGCTAGCCACCAGATATTTCTTCAGGTCATTCATGGGTTTGAAAATTACCTCACCCAAAATTCAAAGCTGTCTACTCCTTATTTTGAAAATATGGAATTCATATTCATAGCAAAGGAGCCATGAAAGGCATTAAGGAAGGCCATAAATCTCTGCGGTTTTAATTGCAATTTTATCTTATTGTGGTAAGCACCCTTAATATGAGAGCCATACTCTTAACAAGTGTTTGAGTATGTAATAATGCAATTTAATATTAATACTTGTACAAGTGAAGATGGTAACCTCCAAGACGTGAAGAGGGTGAGTGAGAAGGTAAGGGATGCATTTGCTTTTTAACAAACCTTGAAAAAGCAGTTTAATGTTCATATTATGTAAAAATATTACCTTAATTTTTTAACAAAAACTTTAAAAAATACTATGCAAATATAATCATGAAAGGAGAATCATGGAGGGTAGAAAGAGGAGATTAATCAGAAGGTACTGAGGATGAAGAGATGACTGCATAAGGGAAAGAGCAAGAGACAAGCTTGGCCATTGTCCCACCTGTTTGAGAGAGCACATTGCAAATGAAATGCGGGGTGCTGCTACCAGATACACCGGCTATCGGGTCCTGTTAGGAACGAGGCCTCCAGTAAACACACGCTGTGAACTATTTTTAGTAATGGTTTGGGGAGGGAGACAGGCTAGATACCGTTTAAAGGTGGCTTGCATTTCAAGAAGATCCAGGAAAAAGAGACCTCATGCCCGCCTGTGCGTCCCTTTCGTCCCTGAGTCAGTGCAGGCTTTCCACCGTCCCTGCTGTCTCCTGACTGCCCTCCTGTTCTGGAGTTGGTGGTACCTGCTGCCATCCCTCATCTGAAAATAAATCCTAGGATGATCCTGAGTGTGGAAAAATTCCTTTTCTTAGGTGCAACACAGCATTAGTGTTTTAAGCCCCTCGCTCAACCATCTGATCACAGCTTCACTTGCTTGTTTAACACCCTTTCTAAAGCACCAGCTTCAATTCTTCTTTTTTCCAGCTTTGATCCTTTCTCAGAATCTTCATCAGATCACACATTTAACAAGATGAGAAGAAAGAATATTTTGGAATTATATACTAGGAACGGAGTTGCTGGAACCAATTTGTAATGAAAAAGAGAAGACAAGAACAGGAATAAATGGTTTTTTAAAAAGAGATGAATTTTTAAAAAATATAAATAGATTTTTACTTTGAAAAGTCTGCATTTTTCTTTTCCTTTCAATTTAGTAAGGTTTCAGGAAAATGACTGATTGTTCAACCTACATTCTTTAACCACTAGTCCTCTTGTGGTCTCTAAAAATAGTATTCACAGGAAAAAGAACACAAGAGTAAGCAAGAGTAAGATTGTCACGTACAGTTGTACATGTAGGTTGTACCATGCACAATTCTAAGGGAAAACATTCCTATCATAAGGATCACTCATTTCTATGTTTATTTTAATAATTTTTGACAAATGATAGTAAATAGTCTTGTCCAATAAAAATCAGTATAATATATCAATTGTTTAATGGAAATAAGTAAAGTTTCTGTATGAAGAGAGAACTTTTATTTTCTAAATTCATGTACAGAAGCCATAAACACAGCTGTGAATAAGACCTATATACCAAGACATTCGATTTCAAAAATGTTTCTGAGTCTTACGACTTAGTTTGGACCAGACTGAATCCCATAAAGAACTGAACAGTTTCATAAAGCCAAAGCAAATAAAGAGTTTCAACAGGTGGCCCCTGTGTAATCTGATTAAGATTTTTAGAGTGTCCATTGTTATGGAATTATTCAAAATTTTCTTGCCAATGTGGTGAAATAGGACTGTACTAATTGGTACTCACTGAAGACAAAATTGTATCTAGAGATAAAATCAGCAGTAGATTTCTGGCTTAACGTCATTTGGCCAGTAGATCGTGGTGTAACCTCTCCTGACTGCTGACTCAGATAATCATAAGAGCAAAAGAAATGAACGTTGAACAAAACTAAAACAGACAGCCAAAACATTGTCAGAATCTTGGAAGAACTTCTACCAATTATGAGGAATATGGAGGATCAAGATTGTTGACCCTTGTAGACTTTTCCAGTTGAAATAGAACTTAACACACTATTGCAGAGAGGCAGGGAAATTTCCAGTACTTCTCTCACTGTTATACTCTGGTTCAAAAATACAAGGACCACTCTAAGAAAAAAGGAATGTGGGCATCATCCAGTTGTATGGATACTAATTTTCTATCTCACAAGACTATATCTCCATATATTCCATTTTCCATTCAATAATTTCCCTTTCTCATTCATTTTGGACACCCCCAGTAAAAAGTATGATAGAAAAGGTGTTTGGAAGTAGATGAGAAGAGAGAAAGGAACGAAAGGACTGACTGTGCTGTGCTGTATTCTGGGAGTTTAAATCTTAACAAGTAACTGGTTAGAGGTGAGAGCAGATAGGAGAGAGGCATGTTGGGATGAATTTATCAGGACGAGAAACCAGGCACTAAGAGCAAGAGAATGTCTGAGTCTAGGACAATTGCACTAGTTGGATATACGACAGACATTGGGAATTAGGCTTAAAATTAAGCATCTCAATTTTCCTTCCATTTATAAATCAAAAAAGGTTTCTAACCACATCCAACCGAACCATACATGAGGGCCAAGGGGACGTCACAGGCTTTATCTATTGGCAAACTAAGTCTTGATCAATCTCTTTTTGTTTCTAGAAAAATAAAGAGGATAAGAGCACCAACACAAGAAATATAGGAAAACAATAAAACAGTATGGAGACCAATAAAATAGAGACTTAGACAAAGTCTCTCAAAATAGCTCAAGATGATTTACAGGACATTTGGCAAAAAGTGATGTCATATGAAAAAAACACATCAAAATCTCTGGGATAGTATGAAAGCATTCTTAAGAGGTAAATTTATAGTACTGACTGCCTTCATCAAAAATCAGGAAAGAGCCCAAATTAATAGTCTTATGCTTCAACTCAAATCCCTACAAAAAGAGGAACAACACAATCCCAAACCCAATAGAAGACAAGAAGTAACTAAAATCAGAGCTGAAATCAATGAAATTGAGAATATAAAAACAGCACAAATTAGCAACAAAACAAAAAGTTGGTTCTTTGAACAAATAAATAAGATTGACAGAACCCTTACCAACCTCACCAAAGGAAAAATGAAGTGAAGCAAAACAACAAGAACAAAAACAAAAGTGAGATATCACCACTGACTCAACCAAAATCCAGATTATCAGAACTTATTTTGAAAAATTATACTCTGCCAAGTTTGATAATCTAGAAGAAATGGACAAATATCTGGCCACATCCGATATTCCCAAATTAACACCGGAAGACATTGAAAATCTAAACCAACCAATCTCAGGTAGTGAACTCAAATCGGCAATCAAAGGCCTTCCAAAAAAGAAAAGCCCAGGACCTGATGGATTCACAGCAGAATTCTATCAGACCTTTACAGAAAAATTAACACCGATCGTCTACAAGCTTTTCCATGAAATTGGAAGGGTGTGAACACTCCCAAACACTTTTTATGAAGCAAATATAACACTGATACCAAAACCCAACAAAGACACATGAAGAAAAGAAAATTACAGATCAATTTCCCTGATGAACATTGATGCTAAAATCCTTAATAAAATCCTAGCTATCCAAATAAAAAAATACATTAAAAAGATAACTCATCATAATCAAGTGGACTTCATTCCAGGAAAACAGGGCTGGTTCAACATATACAAATCTTAGTAAATGTAGTTCACCACTTAAACAAAATTAAAATTAAAAATCATATAATCATCTCAATTGACACAGAAAAGGCCTTTGATAAAAATTCAGCACCCATTTATGCTCAAAACTCTGGAGAAGATAGGGATCAAAGGAAGATATTTTAATTTTGTCAGAGCCATTTATGACAGACCCATAGCCAGCATTGTGCTTAATGGAGAAAGACTGAAAGCATTTCTACTGAATTCAGGAACAAGACAAGGATGTCCACTTTCACCACTCTTATTCAATATAGTCCTTGAAACCCTAGCCAGAGCTATCAGACAAGAGAAGGAAATCAAAGGAATTCGAATAGGAAAAGAGGAAGTCAAGATGTCTCTATTTGCTGATGACATGATCCTATACCTAGAAGGCCCAATAAACTTGACCAGAAGACTCCTAGAGCTTATAAACAATTTCAGCAAAGTGGCTGGCTATAAGATCAACACTCATAAATCATTATCTTTCCTATACTCCAGCAATAAGTCCATGGAAGAAGAAATCAGAAAATCTGTCCCATTCATAATCTCCTCAAAAAAAAAAAAATACTTGAGCATCAATCTAACAAAAGAGGACCTCTAAAACAAAAACTATCAAACATTAAAAAAAGAAATTGCAGAAGACCTGAGTAGACGGAAAAACATTACATGTTTTTGGTTAAGCAGAATCAATATAATCAAAATGGCCATTCTACCCAAATCCCTATACAGATTCAATGCAATCCCTATCAAGATACCAATGACATTCCTCACAGATATAGAAAAAGCAATTCTCAAATTCATATGGAATAACAGAAGACCCAGAATAGCCAAAACATTACTAAGCAGGAAAGAGGAAGCAAGAGTTGTCACAATTCCTGACCTGAAATTTTACTATAGGGCTATAGTAACAAAAACAACATGGTATTGGCATCAAAACAGAATTGAAGATCAATGGCACAGATTAAAAGATACTGAGATGGACCCCCAAATCTTTAACCACCTGATTTTTGATATGGGGGCAAAAGCATAGTGTGGAAGGGGGACAGCCATTCAACAAATGGTACTGGACGGCCATATGTAGACAAATGAAATTGGATCCTTACCTCTCACCCTGCACAAAAAATCAAATCAAAATGGTACAAGGATCTGGAGATTAAACCAACAACTTTATAATTGCTTGAAGAAAAAGTAGGATCAACACTATAAAGACATAGGGGTCAGCTCCACCTTCCTTAAGAGTGTCAAGAAAAAACCTACAGAATGGGAGAAAATCTTTGCCTGCTATACCTCAGACAGAGGGCTAATATCCAGAATATACAAAGAACTCAAAAATCTGAACACTAAAACCGCAAATAATCCAATCAATAAATGGGCTAGGTTACTGAATAGAAACTTCTCAATGGAGGAAGTCCAAAAACCCAGTAAACATATGAGAAAATGCTCTACATCTCTAGCAATCAGAGAAATGCAAATCAAAACTTCACTGAGATTCTACCTCACTCCTGTCAGAGTGGCAAAAATGAAGAATACAATGACAGATATGGAGGAGTTGTGGGAAGAGACAAACACTATTACATTGTTGGTGGGACTACAAACTTGTACAGCCACTCTGGAAATTAGTGTGGAGACTCCTCAAAAAACTAGGGCTAGAGCCATCTTATGACCCAGCTATCCCACTCCTGAGTATCTTCCCAAAAGTGCTAGAATCAGCATATTACAGAGATACAGCTTCATCGATGTTTATAGCAGCTCAATTTACTATAGCTAAACCGTGGAACCAACCCAGATGCCCCTCACTAGATGAGTGGATTCAAAAATTGTGGTACATATATACAATGGAATACTACTCCACTATTAGAGAGAACGATATCATAGCATTTGCAGCCAAATGGAGTTAGCAAAAAATTATGCTGAGTGAAATATCCCATACTCAGAGACTCAAGGGCCGAATGTTTTCTCTCATATGTGGAAGCTAGAATACAATCAGAAATAGACTGAAAGTAGGCTAAGCTAATAATAACCTCAACATGGGTGAATTTTTACACAAGCTGGGAGAACCTTGCCTATGATGTTGGGGGATAAAGGAAGGGGGCAGGGAGTGGGATGGGAATAGGAAGGATATCAAGGCAGCTAGAGGGAGGGAGTATAGGGGAATCAACCCAGTGGGGAAACTTCGACTTCCATGAGAAGCCCAACTAACATGGGGGTAAAGTAGGGGAAACGGGATTGAGGGGAGCCCAAAATGGGGAGACTATGGATTGGCATCAGCCTTGGCTCGCCCTGTCACTATGCATTTGTTCATGATTGTTTGGCAGCAATGTAACACTATCTTGAAGGAAAAAAAATGCAACAGAATAAAAAAATGTTTAAATCATAATGTTAGGTTTCATACAGTGCTATAATAACATAAAAGAGAAAACAATATTAATAAAAAAGTGAAAGACACTTTTGTTGCTGCACAGAAGGGTACACATATCTGTGTTCCATGAGTAGAGAATAATTAGAGAGCAGGCAGGACTGAAGCCATACAAATCCTAGGCTTTACTGTTAGAATCCATCAAGTCGTCTGGCAGATTGGTTCTTTAGGACATTGAAAATAGAGCTCCAGAGTGTCAGCAGCCCAGAACCAGACCCATTGCCTTAGATTTGGGTTGGTGCGCGGCAACTCTGAAAGGAAGTGTAAAAGTTTGATTTGCAGAAATACGTTTACATGGGGTACAAAGAAGGAACAAAAACAATCGCACATCCACGGCCATGGCCAGCTGCCCACAGGCTCTAGGACTGAATCTATGATTCACTCAATATTATTACGGGAAGGAAACCCAAGAACTAGTCAGCCCAACACCTGGCTCTGACTCTATTGCTAGAAATGGAGGGGTATGTGTGTGTAAGAAGGAAACAGAGACAGATTGTGATAAAGAAATGGAAGTATAGTCTATAATGAGGAATCTATAACCAAATATTTCAAAACCTGGCTCCATATCTTATTAGCTGTGCAACCTTGGCCATATTGCATAACCTTACTGAGTCTTGGTTTCTTCATCTGTAAAATTGGTATGAAGTAAATATAACATATTTCTTTGAATTACTGTGAGGATTTAACTACAACAGTGCCTACTACATATAAAATTAAAATGGAATAATGGAATTAAGTGTTAAAGCAAATTAACAGAAAATCTAATTAATACCATAAAGGAAGGATAAACTTGAGAAATTCTCCCAAAGTTTCCATAAAAATTAAAAATATATAAAAAATGATAAAAAATAAAATAAATATAAAGGGCATGTAAAACCACTTTAGCATTTAATTTATTTTTAAGGGAAGAGAAAAAAGAATTCTAATAATCAGAGATATAATAGAATTTTTAAAAAATTTGAAGAACTGGATCTGAAAATTGAATGAAATTTTCTGACATATAGTATAATTAATTAAAAGAGATCCACATCTAAACTCATCCTGGAGACATTTTCAAATTACATTACAAAAATAATGTATCACTCCAGAAAGGAAACACACACACGCACACACACACACACACACACACATTTATTGAGAATTGCTTCTTTACAACCTGAAAAACAATAAACAAAGTCTTCAAAGTTCACAAAAATCAAATTCAGAATTTTGTACTCAGCTAAGTCGTGTTACATATTAAGAATCAGATATTCTTCCTCATGAAATATAATTGATAATATAACTGAGCTTCTAAGAGATGAATCATCATAAACAATTCAAAAATTTTAAATATATATTTTCAGAAAAATCTAAGGGTATTAGAATTTGAACAGATTTAAGTAATAGCTGCAAATATAATTATAAAACAGAATGCAAATTTCTAACTATTCTTTATAAAGAATGTAATGTTAAAGATTAATAATGATGATATTCCTCTAAAATTCTGGGGCTTTTTTTTTTCTTTCTTCCTTAGTTGCCACCAAAATCTGTTCTCTTCTTTCCTACTAACAAGATCTTGATTTTGTTCAGGATGCTAATGTGCCTAGCCCCAGGCACCAAATAAACCATGATTAGCCTAAGCCAATCATTAGAATCCTTGCCTCACACTTCAGGCTCTCTTAGATTTAGGAATGGCTATGAATACAGTTTTAGCTAAGAATCCAGTTTGGCTGAGTTAAAAATATGACAAAGAGTTTTCTGGGAAAACGTTTGCTTTTCTGATAGAAGAGGATAGCTATTTCGTTGATCATGTTCCACACTTCAGCCCTAAATATTTACATAAGCTGCAGTAGACTTGTTTTTAACCTTTAAGTGAAAGTACAAAAGTGAAATATAATATGCTAAGTGTGCAGAAATGGAAAGAGAAGAAGCCCGAGTCCCTGATGACTTCACTGGATAGCTGAACTAATAGCTGCCACCACCTGGCACCGGATTCTTATTATACAAGAGCAACAAGTCCCTATTTGTTTAAACCCTTACTGGCTAGTATCGGCATCACTGGAACTATTTTGGAACTGCAGAATTTTAGGTCACAGCTTAAATATACTGAGTCTCAGTCCCATGTCTACTGAGATTTACTTTCATTCAAGACCCCCTAGGTGATTCTTGTGCTTATTTAAGTTTGAGAAACTCAAACTACTATTAATAGTAGTTAATTTAAACTACTATTCATGCTATATTCTGTTCTTTGCACATAAATTCTTGCTTAACTGATAAACTTGCTAAGAAGGAAAAATTATGGAGATATAATAAGTTCTAAATTTCTTGCCCTTCCTGAATTGAAGACTGTTTGCAGTCTTCATTTTCTATTATTTTTGGCAGGATATATATTGACTATTGCTTGTTTGACCTATCATTGATAACCTCATGTTAACAGTAATATATAGATCTGTATGAAAACATACTTTCCTTTCTTCAGGGATACATGAAACACATCTACTCTTCACAGACTGAAAAAAATATGCTTTGTGAAGCTATAGGATTTCAGAGATGTGTGGGTGTTTTTGTCAAAACCAAGGGGGTCATGTTTATCTGTAAGTTTCTAGACCTCTCAAGTTTCCATTCAACTATAAACGTTCTGCTTTTCATCTTTTTGGATATTGTGGTTTCAACAAACATTTAATTTTTTTAAAGTGCTGCATTGGTTAAACAATAACAAAAATAGTTTGAAAATTGCTGTCCGAAAAGTTAATAAATTCCTAAGAATTAAAGTGAAGTATATAGGCCTACTTCCCAAACCATCATAAAGCAATACCAGAAATTAGTAATAAAAGTTAAAACCAAAACAAACCCTCCAACTGCTTAGACATTAAAATTACTCTTTTAACTCAAACTACAATTATAGCCTGTTTGAAAGGGAAACATTACATATCAAATCCTATAAAATATGATCAAAACCATGCTCAGGGGCACAATCATAACCTCAAATATTTTCATTATTAAATGAAAATGTAAGAAGAAAAAAGGCCAGTATTCCTCTCAATTATTAGGAAACTTTTTAAAGAATTTTTTTAAAAGGAATTTTTGAGAAAAGTAAAAGTGGCATACATAAGAAATGGAAAAAATATTGCAACTGGCAAACCTAAGAGGGTTGAAAATAAAGCTAAGTGATAGAACATGTGCTCAGCATGAGCAAGACCCTGGGTTCAATGCCAAGTACCAAAGAAAACAAACAAACAAACAAACAAATAAAAAAGCCAATGAATTAGAGAAACTTCTGGCAAGTATAATTAAAAAAAGGACAAAGACCACAACTTAAAATTTGTACAGCACTGAATCCTGAGTTGTAATCATGTAGTAATGAGGAAGTGGTTATCATCACAAACCCAAAAGAAATAATAGTTTTATAAGAGAATTTATATTCTGAGTAGGGAATATAAATTAATTCCATATGCCGGGAGGAAATTTGATACATGAATCAAAATTCTTTAATGTACCACAAACTTGTTTCTGGTGATAAAGTTTGATAAAATTATTATAGATGCAAGCAAAAACTTGCCTAAAATGTACTTTACTATTGTACTCTCTGCAATAGCAAAACATTAAAAATTTTATAAGCATGCAATAATAGAAGATTATTAAATAAATTAAAATATATTAATTTGGTGTAATACCGTTCAACCATTGAAAAGCTATGGAATAGTTCATATATTTATTATGTATGTCTTTGGAAAGTGAAAAGGACAAATTTCAAACATCAATTCCGGCTCTTTGATGGATCAAACGACTTAATTGATGAATGTCACATCCTCAGTGGAGAAGACATTCAATGCCAGTTTTCCCTTCTGCAGGGGATTATTTTGAAAGTGAAATGTACGTAAAGTGTCTTGGACTGGCGTGTGGTCATCACCCACCGGATGTTGGCACCCTCCTCTGCAGTTGACTGTGTTCAGGGGTGCCCAGGTGTTACTTTAGCTCACAGTGGCTTTTTGTACCAGGATGCAATGAGTTAAAATGTGATTTCTGATGTGATTAGAAAATATAGTCGTGTATGATGTGTGAGAGTGCATGTGTGCATGTGTGTGTGTGAGTGTGTTAACCTCTTACTTACTACTCATTCACATGAATTTAGCACTGAATTTCTGCTTGATGGTAAGAAAAAGGCAGCTGTGTGAAAACTAGAACCCATGTTGGGTTCTGCCCAGTATGTTTTAGCCGATCTCGCCATTGACCAAGCTCTCCCAATTCAGCTCTATGTCTGAGTGTCTTGTCGGGGCCTACAGCATGTCTCCACAAAGAGAGACCCCAGGATATCCTCTTGGGTAATTAAACTTGCGTTTTTTTACAACGGTGTATTTTACAATGGCTTTTATAAAATTCCCTAGGTATAAAGTCTGCAATCATTAGAGTTGGTATAAATTTTTCTGTTGTGGTATTTTGGTTTTTTAATTGGACTGGGAGACAACTGAATTGGCATATTCAAAATACGAGCTTGCTCATGATGCCTTCATTTGCCTTACGCTGGTCAAGGTCATGGATTCTTATACTTTCCGACCATCAGAGATTCTACTGGGAAACTCTGGCAAGTCTTTGCCAGTGGTTTTACCTCAGAATATTCGTTCCTGTGTTAGTCCTGTTTACAACACCATTATTGTGATGTTATAACCTACCTTTGTTTTGCTCCTTTTACAATTGAGATTTTTAAACTGTCATTGCAGGAATCTATGGGAATAAGCCTTTCATGTATAAGATCAATTATATTGCCCAATGATTAGAATTTCTTTTCCTTCCTGACCTTCAGTATTTCTGATAATCAGACCACCATTTTGGATCTCTGTCAAGTTTTCGGTTACCTTTCTATTTTGTGAATATAAATGAAAATTCATATTTTCATTCTTAGTTCATCTACTATTGTTTCATTTCCAATATTGGGGGAAAATTAAGGAGACTGTAGAGTCTCTCTTGAAGGGTAGCATATTTATAAACTATTTCCTTCCTCAAAATTGAAAAATCATGTTGCATCAACCCATTAAATTAGAATAGTCTCAGGGATCTGATTATGAACTTATAATAAAGTCAGAATATAGGGCCTATAGGCAAATGTGACCTCTTTACAGAATCAAGACTTGTGGGTGTGACAGGCAGAACTCTAAAGATGTTCAGAAGATTTCTCAGTCACCTAAATAATCTTACAAAACAACACTTTAATGATTTAAGTGTAAGTAGATTAAAGACATATGAATTCAATTTCCCTCCAAGTACACATGACTTATTAAAATCTAGGGGGAAAGAGCTTAGAGCAAAATATGTTTTGAGTTTAGAAAAACCCAAACACTGGAAAAAAACAATCAAAACATTTGTCTAGCCCCAAATATCACTGGGTCAGCTTATCCCTCACTGTTAATTTACAGATTGTTCCAGGAAAGCAGAACTTATCTTACCCATTCTTGTTTAACATGACAAAGTACTCTTAAAATAAGAGAACATCTTTAAAAAAAAATGTCTTTGAGGAAAAAAAAAATTATCAAGTCCATCCCCCAAGTGATTTTTTAACACCCTGGGGTGTTACTTGCTTTGTCTGATGCAACTCCAATATCTCTTCTCTACAGATGGGGGACCGCTATAATTCCATCTTTGGGTCTTTGTATTTGTTTACTGCATGTGGTAGGAGAGTATTTGAAACTCCTTTGGTAGAAAAACTCTTTTCTTCTTCTTCTTCTTCTTTTTTTTTTTTAAAGAAGGACAGTGAGAGAGAGAGAGAAAAAGAGAGAGAAACAATTTTTATTGAGTCTTTCACATGGCTTATATTGCTCTGACACTTAGTTGTGTACATGGGTGCTGGGGTTTGAACCCGTGTACTTGCGCATGCGGGGCAAGCACCATAGCCACTGAGCCACCACTGCAGCCCAACTCTTTTCTGAACAACAGTAATGAAATACTTTATAATCACTTTGCAAAGACTTAACAAGCTCTGAAAATGAAACATACTTTGAAATGCACTATAAAATTATTTGAACCCTTTTAAGTCCACTGAGTCTCTAAACCCACCCTATTTCCCTGAAGTGCCTCCTGAGTACTTGTTCAAAGAGAACAAGTGCAATAAATCATGTAATCCTTTCATTTTAATATGATGTATAAGAGGTGCTAGTTCTGTAGGCAGGGAGCAAGCTGAGTGTTCAAGACAAATCTGCCAAACTGAGATGATTCCAAAGCACAAACCCAAGAATCATGTGTGTGTGTGTGTGTGTGTGTGTGTGTGTGTGTGTGTGTGTGTGTTGTGGTGGTGGTAGTGACTTATCCGTTGTACCCGAATAACCAAGCAATACCTCTGAGTGGGAAAAATGTAGACTATTCATTAAATTGAGTCAATTTGTTGATGATAGACCCTGTCTTCAGCTTGTCATAACCACTTGCATTCAGCACTGATGATTTCAGTTAATTGTTAGAAATATGTATGTTTACTTATAGGTGGGTTTTTTTACAAATAAAATTGTTGAAATTTTAGAGATAAAGTATTCCTTTATTATAATGGAAATTCTACAAAACTGATATTTGTGCAGTTGTCTCCATTAACATGTGGATGGCCAGCATTGTCACAGACAATAAAATCAGTTGACAAAGTACACATTACTCAATAGTGTGTCATCACCCCGGGCACAATCATTTTTCAGAGGTTCTCACCAGGAAAGTTGTAATGATGGCTAGAATTCTGAATGCCTACAGGTGCATGCGTGTTCCTCTACTCACCTCCACCAAACCCTTCCAGTTGGATGTTGTTTCCCATTCTCTGCATGAAAGAACTGATAGTATCCAAGTGATTTGACAATGGTCGCTGACTTGTAAGTAATGGAAGTCACATTTGAACCCTGATCTGTGTGATCACAAATCCATTGTGCTCCCTTTCCACGTCTCCCATCCACCCTGAGTAGAGGTCACAAAGAGGAATAACCTGAGCATGATAGTGTAATAGCAGGAAAATAACCACTATCAGTTACTGAACGCCTATGATGAGAAGCAACATTTAAAGTTCTTTATGATGTAGCCGTCATAGTGACCACATTTATTGGGTGATTATTGCATGGCAGATTATGCTATAACAGTTAATGCATTTAATGTTTTCAGTTCTTTATATGCATCAACTATTTTGATTCTCCATGGTGACAGAAATATTATTCCTTTGGTTAGCTGTAAAGTGGCAGAGCCAGGATTCAAAAGCAAGGAGTATGGCCCAGAGCACATATCTGCATAAACTGTCTTAGACAAGCTGCAAGAGAAGCAAGACGCCAAAGGCTGAAGATTTGGTTAAACTGAAATTTCAGGAAGAGGCAATATGGGCCAAGACGAGAGCCTTCATCTGAGTGAAGTGATATACCTTTTTATATATGATAGGTGGAGAGGTGAGAGATCATGCATGGCTGGATTTGGATGGTTTAGATGCTCTTACAAAATGTAGGATAACAAGTCTCCTACCAGAGTGACAAGGTTGGGTTAGATCTAGAGCCTTTCTGACCATGTGGGATAAATGAAACAAACATCATAGGACAAGTAAAAAAGTAACCATAAGGAAATGAACGGGAGGCCAAGGATGTAGCTCTGCAGCAGAGCAGTTGCCTAGCATGCTGGGGGTCCTGGGTTCAGTCCCCAGTACTGAAGAAAAGGAAAGGAAAGAAAGAAGGAGAAAAGAAGGAGATAAGGAGGAAGGTAAAAAAATGAATGGGCTTCAGTGGACCCAACTTTTGCTAGACCAAATAGATCAGTTGGGAAGAACATCATCTTCACAAAGTCAACACCAATAACTGCTTTTCCAGAGACAGAGGTGAGTTTTTGCTGAACTGCCTGTCCCTACCTCATCTTATTATAGACATGAAGTTTTGAAGTGGCTGTAGCATGTGTCCATGGAGTAGGGTTCTGGGAATGCTCAAATTTTAGAATTTTTTAGAATGCTTCTAATTCAATGTCAAACCGAATCTGTGTCCCTACCCTAGAAGTAGTAAACAGATATACTCTTTTACAATCTTGGCTGCCTGGAACCCTTCCAGGGCTAACCCCCAGTGAACCTACCTCCTCCAGCCACACCCTGCCCACCTACAGTTGCCACCCAGTCATTCAAACTAGGATGTCCTGATTAGGTTACAGCTCTCATAATCTAATTCTTTTACCTCTGAATAGTTCTGCATTAACAGGACCTTTTGGGGGACATATCACATCTGAACCATAACAATTGCAGACACCTGGCAAGACTCCTTAAACACTACATTTATTGACTATATAATTAATGCAGAAGAGCAGACTTTGGAGTCAGTTTGATCCAGAGGTTCCCACAGTTCCTCAGGTAGCACCCATTTCTGAGTGTTGGCTTCATCCCACGCAGCTTCCCCTTGGTGGCCAACATGGTTACCACAGATTACTTCACATTCACGCACCACCATGTCCAGAGGGGAGACAAAATAGCCATCTTTTGCAGTGCTCACTCTTTAAAGAAAGGAAAATGCTTGCCCGGAATCTTTCATAAAACTTCCTCCAGGACCTGATTGACCCCCATTACCTTGGTCCAGGGAACTCCATGCATTGATTGGGTCAGTACTGCCACAGCAACCAGTGTCTGGGGATCAACCAGGTCTGTCCCTGTACTGGGCTTGGGAAGCCCCCATGAGGCCCAGGTGCTCTGGGAGGAGACTTAAGCAGTAGATCAGTGCCAGGGCTCTCACAGGCAGGGAAGAGGTTGAAAAAGAGTTTGCAGGTATAAGAGAGTTTGCAGATGAAGAGAGTCCCAGCTGCTCAGCAGCTTCCTACACAGCTGAATTTTGCCAAAGTCAAACAGGGGCGCTGAGCTCTACTGCAAAGCATCTGAAGGGATCTCCTCCATGGGGTCAGCGGCTTAAACAGCAAGTGCTTGGGCCTGTATCCTGATACAGGAAATAGCGGAAAAGAATTGCTTAGACCTGATTCTCACAGTGCTCCTGTAATGGTGCTTTAATTTTGTTTGTTTTCTTTTTTCTTTTTGGTACATTCCTTAAAAAGAGTTGTTTTTGCAAAGTCGCATGCATTCTGACAGCAGCCACTAGAGGGCTCTTGGCGGACGCCTCTCAGAGCTGCCCCCTAGAGGCGGAGCTAAGAAAGGAGGTGCTAAGCCGCCCAGCCGCTCTGAATGCTTGGAGCTGATTAAAGGCCCTGTGGGTTGCCAGAGACCTCAGTGGCAGACACGAAGATGACAAAGTTGGAAGAGCTCCTTAAGGCAACGAATTAGTCACCCAGGAGGACGACAACACGTGGAGCAGAAAGCTCAGCCCTGTCCGGTACACAGCCATGAGCCACGTGTGGTTAGCCCCCACTGGGATGTGCTCAAAGTACAAAATACACATCGGATCTCGAATGCTTAGCAGGCTTATATGAAGGCAAAGATTGTAAAACATCTCGATTTTATTATATTGATCATATGCTGAAAGTGGAATATTAAAAATGTATCGGTTTAGAAAAAACCTCATTACAATTAGGATAGATAATTGCTTTATAATTATAAAGTTTAACACTGCACTTTTTTATTGTTCATATTGCATCTCATTTGGATCGTGCTGCGCTACTCCATTGACAAGGCAAGATAGGAACTTGGTGGGGGTGAGGGAAGGAGTAGTGGGCTAGACATATTGAGAATCCCTGGGGAAAGGCCTGAGCAATTTATAGACTGGCTTCATTGGTTCCTGGTCTGTGGTCAGAAGTTTCACTGCAGGAGCTCATTAACAGTTTTATAATCACAGTGATGATAATAATGATGGCAAAAATGACTTCCCCTAGTACAATGGGTCAGTCCCTATCAGTCACAGTCTTCATTTCTCTAAGTAGTGCCAAACAGCAGCCACATCACCTGGGTGCTCATGTCACCCCAATAGTTTCTGATTTCACATCTCTGCAGTTTCCTCTCCTCATACATAAACCTCATGTCTGATGAACCTGTCCAAAACTACACCATTAAAAAATTCTGTATGTCAGATTAAACTCAACACCCAGCATATTAGATGCATCCCACAGTTGCTTCAGAATTTCTATGTGAATCAGAATAGATGACTAATGTCAAACCTGGGTACAGGAATAAAAGTACATGCATCTATCATTTTCCCCACAGATTAGGAGTGTTTGACCATTTAGCATTTATAAAGTGGGAAAATGAGCTTTCATGAAATACTGCTGCTTGCATGACCTGTCTCTTCAGAGGCAGACACATCTAATGTTTCTGTGAACATCAAATCTCACTGCTTGGCATGTGTCAGACAGAGAAGTATGCTATGCGTCACTCCTTTTTCAGAGCATCACAATGGAAATCTTCCAGCTTCTTCCTCTTTCAGAAGACAAAGTTCACTACTTTTTATGTAATGTGTGGAAGACAGAAGAATAATATAAGCAGTTAAATTAAAGACCTCCCAAAAGTTTTGACCAAGACTAAGGTCAGGAAATCAAAACACAGAGAAGTGAAGTGATTGCGTGAAGTAACAAATGAAATAATGACTCGTAATTTCAATTCCTGGGGCACCTGTGTGACTGTCAACAAGGCAGGAGCTCCTGGGGCAGTACTCATGTTGCTGCTTCCAGAATAAGGCTATCACCTTCTGTGCCACTCGATTTCACCCCTGAAATCCACCACGGAGTATCCACCTCTAACTTCAGAGCCACTGCCAAGGTCATCGCGTAGGGCTGATATACACATAGACACACTCCCTCTCCCTTCCAACATTCCCAGAGAGAAGAAACCAAGTTTCTCCACTAACCAACCAAAGCTGGGGAACCCTTCATTCCACAATTAGTAATAATGATAAAAACCTAAATCTTATTTTATATTAAGGCAGGTAAGATTGGACTTTGACAACAAACTGAGTTGTTCTAGAAAACACACAACAGAGCTGTGTGAATCTTTAAACAGTTGCTCTAAAGGTGGAATATTTAAAACATCCTTGCTTCAAATACGTATGGAGTCCCCAGTGCTAAAAGGGGACATGTCTGATAAATGCACCAGTTTCAGTGCTGATGACAAAGGTCAGCCTCACCAGGAATCCGAGGACAGCTCTGTTCATAACATTCCTTTTTACCTGAACTCTGCACCCCCTTTTTCAAACAGGACCAAGACTCATTTTTCTTCTCACTGAGGGCATTTAAGACCAACTTTCAGATATGTTGAAGTGACATTGCAGCCCCCAATTGCATCCACCTTCCGCCCTCGCTGAACATCTCACAAAAGTGTGCACTGTGAGTTCCTTTACAGTAAGGAAGCTTAGTCCGAGAATAAAATGCAGTGAAAGGTAGCATATGAAATATTTTTCCTCATCTTATTTGGATCCCAAATATTCCTTTATTCAGTAATATTCATTTCTATTCTGCTCAAGACCCTGTGGTAGACATTGGGGGAGATACAAAGGTCCATAAAGCAGGAGGAAGAACTAAACAAGTCCAAATAACTCTAGGACCTCCATAACACGTGATGCCCAGGGTGGATACAGATCAGAGTACTTGAGAAACACTCTGTGGTTTCAATTTTTAATGTTGAAGTGCAGTGAGCCCTCCCTGTCCAAGGTTCTCAGCCCACAGATACAGCCAATCAGAGATGGAAAATATTTGGGGAAAGAGTTGTGCTTGTACTAAACATGTCCAGTTTTATTATTCCAGAAACAATACAACAATTCCTTACATGGCATTCATGCTATATTATGCATTGTACATAATCTAGAGGAGAATTAAAACATACGAGAGGACATGTTTAGGTCATGTGCAAACACTATGCCATTTTGCACAGGTGACTTGAGAGGCTTTGGTATCAGGAGGGGGGCCCGGGACTGTAAGCCTGTGGACATCAAAGGATGACTGAACAACAGGCTCTTTAATTATTTGAAGTTCAAGCACATAGCATGCTCCATTCAACTGTCACAGACATTTCAGCCCTGCAAGGCTGGATGTGTGTGGCAGCCACAGATGTTGCACAGAGGCAGCTTGAGGGACAGTGGGGGGACAGGGCAGGGAGGAGAGGACAGAGGGGCTGGCCAGGGAGGAGAGTTGTGAGAAAGCAGAATGGTAGTACAAGGAAACTTTTTGGTGCTTAAGAAGACAGAGACATGAAGGCCACACTCTGGAATCATTGTTGGAGGCCAGCGTGACAGAAACTCTAAAGCTTTTGGTCAAACTGTTTTGAGCTGCCTTGCCCTCAGCTGAATTTCAGGAATAAGTCTGCAATTCCCTGTCCTTTTTATCTCCACACTTTGTGTTTCCAAGGTTCCTGGAACTTTTGACACTCCACACATCTTTCTTCTTCAAAATACCATGTTACTGGGACTGAAGTGGTGGCTTGGCGGTTACGGCGCTTGCCTGGCATGCACATGGGTTCAAACCCTAGCACCCACATACGCAGCTAAGCATCAGAGCAAGAAAGCCACATGAAAAACTCAACAAAAATTGATTCTCTCTCTCTCTCTGTCTCTTTCTTTCTCACTCTCCTGCTCTCTTAAAAAAAAAAAAAAAAGACTGGGTTTCTCACATCTGCGGGTCCACCTCCTAAGAATCATTAGGTCTCTTGGTATTAGGTTTTATTTATATGCAGGCCAAAAAATGGTTTTTTTAGATGATTTTATTTATTATCATACACCAAGCAGTTTATTTTAGAATCCTGGGGTCTTTCAGGTAAAAAGCCCAAAGAACTGATATAGTTGATGGGAATGGCAGTGGGGTTCTTGCTACATGAATGTGGATATCATCAGCCACATTAATTATGATTCGTAACAATACAGTCTTCTGTAAAAGCAACAAGGGGACGAGAAAGTCCCTAACTGTGGGACTCCTTCTACAGCAGCCTAAAGACAGTACCAGGGTTTTAAAATGCACAACGAGCATATTTTAAATACAGGGTTCCCCCACCTCTCAAACTAGTGCTTTGGGCCATGGTAGTGATTTCATACAATGAATAAAAATGTAAAACCACTAATATATCTGAAAATACAATTTACCAAATTTTACTGACTGCTAAATTATAGGCTGCATTGAGTCACTGTGACAAATGCTAATGGAATAGGGGAAACTAAATGCTGTCTTCTCATTGGCTGGGTGACTGGTCTTTAACAGCTCAGGGAAGACCAGCACAGTAAACAGGAAATCATCTCCATGGTAACAGGCCATTCGACTTAACTTTTTAACACATGAAGAGGTAATTACTTTATTTTTTATTTCCATTTTTATAATTTTCACAGTTTATAATAGCAGTGAGGACCTTTGGGTCAGGCATTTCCTGGTTGGTAATAACAGGCTGATTTAAGGTCACTGATGCTTAAAACATTATGCCAATTTTTTATTTTATTTTTTAATGAAAAGAGAGCTGTGATTTTTTTCCTCCTCTTCCTGAAGTCTGTAGCACAAATAAATGACAGAATTTAATGTTCACACACATGGTGTTTTGATTTCCTGTAGATGATAACATCAGGGAAGAGGCTGATAACCACAGGGTGTTGGAGGGTGGGGCTGGTGTGCTGCAGTAAAGACACAGGTGGGTCCCTGGGGATGGCAGGCAGGAGGTTGGAAGGTAAACCTGGGGAAGAGTCAAAGAAGAGATCTTGCAGGGCACACCTTGGAGGAAGAAGTTGTGCAGCTTCAAGACGTGTGGAATGTTGTATTAGAGTCATTGATCAATGGATTCTTTGAATCACTGCAGGGGCAGTTTCCTGGGCAGCTTCCCTGGCCTTGGTCCACCCAGAACTCCCAGGAAATGAACCTTTCCCTATGAGGAGGTAATTTTAGTGATCTGTGCATTAAACATTCCAAGCCAGTCTGCAGTCATAGGTTGTCTTGAGAACAAGAATGAAAAGTGTCTGAAGTCCTGATCTAAGGTTGAACACAGCAGTGACTCTGGGAGAGGCAGGCTGCAGACGAGGGGCCAGAGCACTCTTCAACAGCCTGCCCACAGTTTTAAATCCAGCTCTAAATGCTGGTCCCTTTGGATATTAGAAGGGAAGAGGAAGCGATACAAGAATACTGTAACAGCCCTCCTCAGCTCTTCCTGCCCAGAGTGTGATCCCATTAGACATCAGTGCGTCGTAAGCAATCACAGTGAAAAGGAGAAGACAGGGGAATCTGTGTCAGCCACACTCCGTGCCCGAAAAGCCCTGGAAGTCGCTAAGCCCAGGGAGGTGAAAGAGAGAAACTGCAGAGGAGAGAGCGAGCCTCATGGGAGCTGTGCTTCCTTGATGAATCCTGGTGATCTGTGCAGTTGGAGATAAGATTACGGTCAAGCTTAGCTTCTTTGGAAGAAAATACTGAAGTTTATTTTACATTTTCTCTGAAGCTCTCTTTTTAATGCATGGTACCGTTGGAGAAGTGGTGGATTCACTAATAGAGGGTCTGGAGAACTAACGTGCAAGAGCGTGGATTTTTCCATTCTTGTCTAGAGGAGGATTCCTCTGGACCTCTTGCAGGGATTTTGCGATCCTTGTGCTTATCAGATCAGCCACATTGCCATCAATAAGGAGAAGAGGCCACTGGCGTTGGTTCCTTCTTTTCCTTTCCTATATCTCTTCACCAAATTTATTACCTTCAGATCTGAGACACAGAATCTGCTCCTCCATCCACCACCCAAAGACAGGCCATCTGGACTTTTTCAGGACCATCATGAACTTGCAGAAGCCAGAATTCCTCCTCTTGGATGAAGGTTCCTCAGAATTAGAATTCTGTTTTTTTTTTTTCTCTTATTTCCGTGAAATTAGGGTCAGCTCATGAAAACTGCCAAGCAATGGACTAAATATGGGTGTGTCCATCCTTCAACCTTTCCTTATCCAACCCATCAAAAGAGGACGTTATATGCTTTCATATTCTTAGAATACTCCCAAAGAGTTCTATGCTGTTATATACTGTTACCCATCCCTAAATCAATGTAAGCGTTAATGAAAAATCCTTAATGGAGTTGGGTAGAATTGAAGGGAAATGTAGTGACTAACATGAGTCTTCTGAATGTCAAGTGCTGGTCTAGGAAATTGAGCAAGCATTTCCTTTAGAGCACCTTGTCCTGGGTGGAGCAAATCACGACTTGTGCTCTGCTCTCCAGCAGACTTCAAAATGACCTTCCCAACCTCAGTCCCTCTTTTGATCAGGGAGATAGAGGAATCCTGACAACATCTCAAAAACCTTCATCTTCTCAGGATGTCCTCCCAGCTGTCAAGTGATGCCACCACCTCACTGGGTGTCACAGCGCAGTCCCTCCTGCATCCTAATGCAGACAGCAAATGCTTCTTTCTTGTCATGTGCTACATGACAGGGCCCCATTCTGTTCCTCTAGCCTCCCAGTGGGGATTAGAGTTCTCCCTTGTTGTATTGTGAATTGGACTGATTTTGGTGAACTAGATTGAAATCTTAGCAAAGGTAGGTACTATACCTGCCTTGTTTTCAAATGCTATCTCCTGTCAAGTGCATAGTAAACACTTGTTTTTTGCTTTTTTATTTTTTTGTTTTTTGTACATCTTGCACAAGTAACAGAAAATTCATTTGCTTCCTTTTCCCAGGGCAGTTTCACATTCATGCTTTTTTTCTGGCTCTTAGTCTTTCTCAGAAGATTCATTTTCCAATGCCAAAAAAACAACAACAGCAACAAACAAACAGAAAAAACAAGTGTACCTTCTTTGTTTGACCACTCTTCTGTAGCATGTTATTCACACCAAAACTCTGGCAAAGTCATTGCTGTCTTTTCGGTTTCCCTCCTTTAAATAACAGGAGGACCTGGCCTCTTTTCATTTCTATTTTGTTCTAAGTACTAGGGATATTTTGGTACCAGGGACACTCTACCACTGAGCATCATGTCCAGTCATTTCAGTCATCTTTATTTTTTATTTTGAGACAGGACCTTGCTAAGGCTGTCCTTGAACTTGACATTCTCCTGCCTCAACCTTCCAGGGAGCTGGATTACAGGCACGCACCACTTTCTTTTCTTTGCTTGGCTTTTCTTAAGTAAGATATTTCAATAACTGTCCTTGCCTTCGGCTCTTGGGTCTTCGCTTCACCATGGAACACCACTGAGACTGGAATTACTATTTAGATAAAGACTACAGTCTGAAGTCATACTTAGAAAACTCTGTGTTAACAGCCTCCCCTGCTATCTTCTCTCTGTCTCTCTCCCTCCATCTTTTCATTGGTACAGCATCATCTTACATAATGAAGGGATTCATTGGTTCACACTCATACATGCATACATATTGACTGAGTTGCTTAATTCTGATCCTTGTCCAGGATCTCCCTCCTTCCCCTATTCCCTGATCTCATGACTCCTCTGTAGTTCCTCCAAGTTACATATACATGTAATTTAAACATTGAAATTACTAGATTTATATGCCTGCCTGGGTGCATTTGGGCTTCTCATGGGAGTCAACTAATCTACAGTATTAACCACCTGCCTCCCCTGACACACACTTCATAGCTATAGTCCCCACGGCTTACGAATTACTTCAGATTTGGTGAGTCTGTTAAATAAACTTGACTAATTTTCATCCTATCTTAGGTTTTATTCTAGCTTCCACATACGAGAGAAAACATTCAGTCCTTAAGTCTATGGGTTTGGCTTGTTTCACTCAGCTTGATTTTTTTTCCATTTCTATACATTTACCATGATATTGTTCTTTCTAGTGGCTGAGTAGAATTCCACTGTATATGTATATACCACAATTTTTGGATCCATTCATCCAGTGAAGGACAGACATCTAGGTTGTTTCCATAATTCAGCTATTATAAATTGAGCTGCTATAAACATTGAGGTAGCTGTATATCTATAATAGCTGATTTTAGCTCTTCTGAGAAAATATCCAGCAATGAGATAACTGGGTTGTAAGGTTGTTCCATCCCCAACTGTTTGAGGAGTCTCCACACTGCTTTTCAGAGTGGCTGTACCAGTTTGCAGTCCCACCAACAGTGTGTTAGTGTTCCTTTCTAGCATTTGTTATTATTCATATTCTTCATTTTTGCCATTCTGACTGGAGTGAGGTGTATAGTTTTGATTTGCATTTCTCTGATTGCTAACGATGTAGAACACTTTCTCATGTATCTTTTGGTTTTTTGAACTTCCTCATTGAGAAGTTTCTGTTTAGTTCCATAGCCCATCTATTGATCGCAGTGTTTGTGTTTTGGTGTTAGGTTTTTTGTATTTCTTCTACAGAATGGGAGAAAATTTTTGCCTGCTACACCTCAGACAGAGGGCTAATATCCAGAATATACAAAGAACTCAAAAAATTAAATACCAAAACCGCAAATAACCCAATTGATAAATGGGCTATGGAACTAAAAAGAAGCTTCTCAACGGAGGAAGTCCAAAAAGCCCATAAACATATGAGAAAATGCTCTATGTCACTAGCAATAAGAGAAATGCAAATCAAAACTTCACTGAGATTTTACCTCACTCCTGTTAGAGTGGCAAAAATGAAGAATACAATCAATGACAGGTGCTGGAGGGGCTGTGGGAAAAGAAGAACACTGTTACATTGCTGATGGGACTGCAAACTGGTACAGCCACTCTGGAAAGCAGTGTGGAGACTCCTCAAAAAATTAGGGCTGGAACTGCCTTTTGACCCAGATATCTCACTCCTGGGTATCTCCCCGAAAGAGCTAGAATTGGCTTGCTATAGAGATACAGCTTCCTCAATGTTTATAGCAGCTCCATTTACTACAGCTAAATTATGGAACCAACCCAGATGCCCCTCACTTGATGAATGGATTCAAAAACTGTGGTACATATATACAATGGAATACTACTCAGCTATTAGAGAAAACAATAGTATGGCATTTGCAGCCAAATGGATGGAGATGGAAAACATTTTGCTAAGTGAAGTATCCCAAACTCAGAGATTCAAGGGTCAGAATTCTTAGCAGTGTAAGACCTGGAGCAGAAGGCAGAGAATGGAGCTAGGTTTCAAATAGAAATTGGGGCTGTCAGGGGAGAAAAGAGGCATCTTTCTGAGTAAGTTGCTATTGATTCACTTAGCTTTATTTGGCTTGGTTCTTTGAGAATAGTCTCCTTTAGAAGATGTCTGAAGGTTCTGCTGAATCTGTTGGGGACACGACTATGGTGACCATAGGCTGGGCCTGTCCTTGGAAAGGGGATGGAAGAAATCAAACCACCAGAGTATGGGAAAAGGTTCACACAAGATGCATGCCTAGGTGGGGCTGGGGGAAATGTAAGGAATCCTGAGGAGGATCTGAAACTAGATGTGGGAACCACTGGGGACTTCTATGGACTTTTTAATTCTTGTAGCACTGATTTATTAAATGCCTACAACCAACCAAGACCTAACAGAAGGCAGTACTGGAGGAGGGACTAAGGAAGATGAACTAGGCAAACAGTTGCAAGAAGGAACATGTGGGAGGTGAAGGGGAGTGGATTTGGGGAGATACAAAGGTTATTCTCCCTCAGCCTCCAGTCAAACTAGCACAGTCAAAAATCAAGAGTCAGGGTCTCCACATTCCCGTCACTTCCCTAATTTGTTTAATTAATTTCTCTCTAGGACTTGTCTTGAGTGGGCTGAAGCAAGAATTTCTGTGGTTTTCACCAAATCCACTTCAGTCATTTTTCCCCCTTTTATTTGACAGATATTTATCACTCACTAAACTCTAGAAGTATTAGGTAGGTACTAAGGATACCTTGGTTCTTAAGGCAGACACAGCCTCTATGAGACTAAAATCTTGACTAGGTGCTGGGAAACATGTTCTGTAAAGGGAAAGATAGTATATATTTCAGGTTTTGTGGATCATATGGTCCCTTTTGCAAGTTGCCAATGCTGCTGTTGTAACACAGAAGTAGCCATAGACATGTAAATGAATGAGCATGGCTATGTTCCAATAAAATTTTGTTTACAAAAGCAGGTGTCTGTCCAGATTTGGCTCTGGGTCATAGTTTACTGACCCCTGGCCTAGAAGGGAAGTCCCTAAGTGCATAATTGTAGTAAAAGAATATGTTGATTGTTTCAAAAGGGGAAGCATAGTAAGAGAATAGAGAGTAAGGAACCCTAAATTGCCAAGTAGTCCAGAACTGAGGATATGGCATTTAAGGTCATATCTGAACGTCTAATAAGAGCAATGCAAACTGGATGGATTCTAGGGAGTTGGAAGGGCAGAGAACACTCCAAGAAGAGGGAAAAATATGGACAAATGCCCAGGCATGAGAATGAGCATGGCAGACATTCGGGTCTGCCCCAGGGAGGAACGAAAGATGGAAACCAGCGAGAGAGAAGACCACAAATGGGCCCAGAAAGCCGATTGTGGAAGGCCTGGTAAGCCACATGCAGAAGTGTAGGCTTTTCCTAACCTGAAACAATAGAAAGTTTCTACCAGGTATTAAAACACTGCACTGACACAATCACATCTATATGTTTAAAACATCCCTCCACTGTGGGATTGAGTACAGACAGAAGTTACTAAACTGGTGACCAGTTAAAAGGCTGAGGCCCTATCCACCAAGAGCGGATGGCAGTCTCAGTGTATGGGTAATGAGAAGGAATGAATGAACTTTTCAAACAGTTTGAGTGGTTGAAGTTTACAAATATCAATTAGCTCTCTCAAAAGCCATTTCTAAAGTTTGAGATCAAGGGGTAACCATGGCTCTCTACCTGGCCTAGAGTCTTGTTTTACCATTTTTTGCTTTCTGGAAGAAGGATAAACTTTGATGGGGAAGGGTACAATTAAACAGGGTAGGAAGTAATTGTAGGAGGAGCAGAATTAAAAGTCAGCTTGAGCTAACATGGAGCATCTTCTCCATCTCCTTCCCTTTTTGGCAAACAAAAATATGTACAGGATGGGTTACCAGGGCTTTGAAAAATGAAGGTTCCTTTTCATATATAGCTAAACCCGTGCTGGTATTGAAGAAAGAATTCTCAATATGTAATATTTAAAATTGCTTTGGTGGATCTCCACTGAAACTGGCCCATAGGAGTTTACCCAGTGGGTGCTCAAAAATATCAGTTGGCCTGACTTGGCATCTCAGAATGTGTAATAGGCACAGAATCTTCCTTCTAAGCATGCCCAAAGATGGCTTTAGACACAGAAAGAGAATAACTATTTTAGAATAATTTAAAGATCTTTATAAGATATGTAATTTTAAAACATCTGGAAATTTTAATACTAGGAAAAGCCAAATGTGAACCATTACTTGCTATTTTGCTAAGCGTTCAGTTGGACTTTATCTTGGTAATTTGGCAAGCAAGATCCCTGGGAGAAACAGACAAACAAACAAACAACAACAACAAAACAAAGTCCAACAAATGTTTTTACCTGTGACAAAACATTAGTTATTTGATGATCACTTTATTTGGGGAATCAACAGGCATTGTTGCTAATAGAATATAAGTGTTTTTGAAGGAAGAATCCAGATAGAAACCTCTCTTATCCAGAATACTCAGAGCAGGGATAAATAGGAAAACAAAATCAACTCCAATGAGTGGGCCACTCAGTAGGACAGAATCCAACTTGAAGAGAGAGATAAGATGAACCTCGAGCATCTACTTCTTCATCCAGCAGCATTTCTTGTGTACCTATCAGCCCTGCCCTGCAAAGTCTGCAGGAAACAGCAGCATCCATTGAGCCCCAGGTGCACTGGGGAGCTCAGGTGCAGGGCCATAACCACTGCCTGGCTTCATGTCACTGTTTACACAGGCAGGTGGAGCAGAGAGAGCAGGACAGGCTGGAAAGCAACTGCTTAATTCTGGCTCCCTTCCAGTCTGCTCTCAAGGTTTGGAGTCTTCTTCCTTTCCACCTCACCCCTGCGTGCTTACCCTCTGAGTTGGTCATGCTCATTGCTGAAGTACTCAACATAAATAACAGCCTACTAGTCATGTTTTTTTTTTCTTATAAAAAAAAATAACTCAAGCACTGCTATTCTTTGTAGCTGGTATGAAACAGCATGGAGAACACTGGGCCTTCATCACAGGAGTTGTGGACTGCCTTGTTTAACCAATATGATTACAAACTTCTTGTAGAGAGAGACCACGTTTTATACACCTGTATTTTTCACAGGCTTAATAAAATTGTTCGGAAATGCATAGTTTGATTTGGGGCCTTCCATTGCATATGGGCTGTGACACTTAGAAAAGGCTCCCACCCAAACCCAGTCCCTAGAGTGGCTCTCTCTTTGGGTTGGAAACCACCCAGTACAATTAAAAGCCTTTAAAAAAAAATTGAAGCTTTTTTTGACCCAACCTTCATGCTAATCTCAGGCAGATTCCTTGCAATGACTTGCAGCTGTGACTGTCATTCTGCCATGGGGAAAGTGTCAGCAAGACCAAGAATAGTAGCAGTCTGTCATCTCCCTGTTTTTGACGTTCTCATCTAAAATGTTAATTAAGGAGTTGCTATGCACAGAATGAAAATAAAAGTCAAGAAAAGTGGCAAAGGCAAAAAGTGCAATTGTGGTAGTATTGAAACACAAAATTTGTTTTGCTGCATGGTATGTGAGTTCCATTCCACTCATTTTGGCTGTGCACGCGTTCCAACGAGAGAATAAATATATAGCAATACTCACCAAATCAGAAGAAAATTCAGTAGATGCGTGTTTTTTTTGTTTCAGTTTTAAAAGCTATCACCAAATTTTGTTGCTTAAGTAGATTCTGTTTTGATTAATCTGTAGCAACTGAAACTGTGCTTCTATTTCACCCAGTTGAGTTTCCTATGTTTTGCTTTCCTAGTAGAGGCCAACATAGCAATACTTTTGTGAATCTGTACCTCAGGTGAATGGGCAAGGTCTTAATTTTTCCAAATTAACCTTTGGAGTGAAACTGTGATCAGAAGATTTTTTTAAATTTATTTTTTTCAGAAATTTATTTGTTGAACAATCAAACAAGCTTCTAATGAAATAATATAGTATATATATAAATTCTGAAAATTAGATTTACTCCCAAGAACCCCCCCATTACTCACCTTTATCCCTCCTCCCCAGAAGATTTTAAATTATTATTACTATTGTTGGACATATGTAAATGCTTTTCTGATAATATCAGAATATGAAATCCAAAGACTTATTTCTAAGCCTATTTTAATAAAACTTCACATCTATCTAAAAGTTTTAATAATGGTTATCTTTTATGTTTTAGGCTAATTCTTTCCAGAATAATGAAGCTTTTCAAGAATATTAGAAAATGTTTTTTATTAACTAAGCAAATAATGGCTTCATTCACTGGTTCAGAGCTCTCTCTGCTTGGGCAGGAGATCCTGTCAGAAAAACCAAGGCCTAACTGGAATTGAAATTTGGCCTTTAACCTTTGCTGAAAGAATGACATTTCAACTATCTTAAGAATGTGTCAGATAAAGGAAGTGAGCTGGAGAGGATAAACGGAAAGCAAGAAAATTATACTAGGTCACAGAAACCAATGAATGGATATTGCTTGTTGATCAGCTACTGCTCTTACTACCTCATGACACACTTTTACCCATCCTTTCCAATAACTATATTCATATTTTAGTTAAAATGTGACTAATTTTCTGTCTTCCCTGATGTCCATTAGATATTCTTTCAACTAATCAGAAGTTGTTGCATTTTAAGATTTTTAACAAACAGGTTTAAAAACCACTAAGCAGGGGTTGGGGATTTAGCTCAGTGGCAAAGCACTTGCCTAGATGCTCAAGGCCCCGAGTTCGATCCTCAGACCTAAAAAAAAAAGAAAAACCACTAAGAAAACATTTTTGGAGGAATTTTAAGCACTCTAGGAAAACATTTCCAAGTCTTCTAAATGTATAAATCATTAATCTTTAAGGTGAGACCCATCACTCTTGGCAGGACAATAACTAAACAATGAAAACATTTCCAGACATTTGCTTCCACTGTGTTTTCTCAATAGTCAGAGTTTCTTGCAGTCATTCTTACAATCATGAATGTAATGTCACCTTTATATTGAAAGGAAAGTTTACAGTTATGGAATATTAGTCAGCTTTCTGTCACTATAATGAAATACCTGAGAAAATTAACACCTGAGGTAATTAAGGGTTACTCTGGTTTATAGCTTTAGAGGGTCCCGTCCATGATGGGTGGACCTGTTTTTTTCAGGCCTCTGGGCCGAGTGGCAATGACAGGGAGCTCATGGCAACTGCTCACCTCATAGCCAGCAAGCAAAAGAGCAAGTGGAACAGGCTGGATGGAGTCTAGCAATTTTTTTCGGTGGGCATGCCCCTCATGACCTGAGGACCTTCCTCCAGGCCTGATTTCCTAAATGTCCACAGCACCTCCCAATAATGTTGCCCTTGGGACCAATCATCAACACATGGGCCTTTGGGGGGAGCACTGTATGGGTAGTAAAGGTTTATAGTGATTAAGTGATTTTTACTCATCACCTGCTCTTTCATTGTTATTACAGTGAATGTTATCTCTATTCTGTAGAAACTTTTGTAAAATATTGGTGGGTTTGGAGAATTTTAGTTTAGTTAGAATTAAATAATATAATCCACTTAACTATGGCACACCTCAACCCCAGCATGTAGCAAATCCTGGAACTCAGGCAAATAACACCCTGCCTCCCTGGCACTGGTGATCTGGGACCATTAAGCATGTTGACCAAGTGAGGAAGCTAGAGAAATCCTTCTATCACATGTTAGCTTGCTTTATTTCATTGGTCCTTTTATCTATGAAAATAG
Source organism: Aplodontia rufa (assembly GCA_004027875.1). Taxonomy (NCBI): domain Eukaryota; kingdom Metazoa; phylum Chordata; class Mammalia; order Rodentia; family Aplodontiidae; genus Aplodontia; species Aplodontia rufa. The sequence goes on along the minus strand of PVKS010003324.1, from coordinate 51,958 downwards.
ATAAAAGTAGAAGTTCTAATGCTTCCCATTCCTCAGTTGATCATCTTTAAAAAAAAAAGTTAATTTTTTTAGAGAAATTTTGGGTTCATTTCATTATCTTTCATATCCCTGGATGTACTGTACCTTAACAATCACTATGTTAAATGAATGGCATGGTGGTTGCAGAAAGGCAATGATGATTTCTTACAGCTATATAATCTGAATTTCCCTAGACTTCACAAGAAAGTTCATTAACAGTGAGATTTTAAATTTCATTGTCCTTTTTTTGATTTAGTGGCAACTGAAGGACATTTCATTTCCTTGAAAACCCATGAAATAACTTTTGGGGTCTTACTGGGGGCATCTCACAGGAATTTATAAATCATGCTTTCAAGCTCATTCATGGCCTCCATGTTGCTGGCTGCTCCAAGCAGTCCCTGGAGGGAAATGGTTTGGCACTCTCCCCAAGGCTATGTTCTTTGGTGATAATGTTGAATCTTTGCCCAGTGACCTGAATCCTAGTGACCTGAATCTTGGGGCTTTCCCAACATGCCAACACTTGAAGTGTATTTTATAGGAAAATCAGTAGTGCAAGACAATAATTTGGTAGAACGATGACATGATCCAAATGGAATATTCCCAACTGACATTTATATCTCTTCAGATTTTTTCTTTTATGATTTTTAACTTCACAATTATTTTCAGCCAAATGTTCCTGCTCTGCACTATTTGTAATATTGAGGAATTGGAAACAACCATTAAACTGCTGCCACATTTTCACTCTTACAAACTCCACAGAGTATAATGATTTCATTGGCAGGAAGCATATTGGAAGAAAGAAAAACACAAAGAAAAGAAAAGAAAAGAAAAGAAATATATCCGTTTACTTACTCTTTTTGTGTGTGTGTGTGTGTGTGTGTGTGTGTGTTTTCTGTTATTATTTTTTTATTTTTGAACAACCTTACAAATTTTTAACAAAATAATATAAAATGTGTATAGTTTCTGGATACTAGATTTATCCTCAGGAGTGCCCCCCCAATTTCTCATCCATATCCCTCCCTTCCCTTACCCACAATATCTGTAAAAAAGTATTAGGCTATATAACATTATACCTTATCTGGATTTAACACATGATAATAGACCACCTTTCTGAATGGCCAGGGTCTAGTTCCAACCTCCACAGATGAGTGGAGACATTTGACCCTTGGATCTCTGGGTTAAGCTGATTTTACTAAGCATAATTTCTTCCATAGCCATTTACTTACTTTTTTACAAAAGTAAAAGTAATTAAGATTTGCATAAATATGAAACAAGCTGATGATGACCCTATATTATCCACACAGGGAAAAAATACAATTTTTTTAAGAAAATTATCTATTCAGATCAAACATTTATCCAAAGCCAAGCTGTTGATTTTCATCCATGCCATATTGTTTCCAATTAAATTGCTTATGATCAAATTGCTTTAGCCAAGTCATCTGAAGGAAACATCCTTCTCTCCAGTTTTGAGCCACTTTTTGTCACTCCAGTTCTGAAGGTACATTCCTTCCTTGGGTCATGGTCATTTATAGAAAACTGCATGGAAACAAGTCCTCACTTCAGTTTGCAGCCCTGTCCACTAAGACACATCCTCTAATCATTCGCTACAGCCCAGTATTGTCAATACTGTCACCTCTTAGGTCAGGAAGCTCTTCCCAGCTATCCTTCCACATTGTTGAAGGGGACAACATAAAGGACCTGGAAATCTGATCAAGTTGCATACTGGGTCAACATTAGAAATCTCTAGGTTAAATGGCATTTTATAATTATTAAAACTATATCTCTTATTAATCATTTAATTCCGCCAACACACCTGTGTTTGGAGCAGAAACATCATCATTTTATAAATGAGAAAAATAAGTTTTAGAGCTGGGGGAAACTTCAATATAATTTAAAAGTCCGTGGATGTAATTTCCAATGGCTGTATTATCTGATAGGTATAATTTTCCGTGGTATATGAGTAGTACAGATAATTTCACACATTTTTTTTAAACAGAAATTTTCTACCTCCTCACTGCCACTCAAAAACCTCTTCAGTGGAGGTACAATATGTACACAGATATAAAAAAGACATTTTATTAATGTGTTCATTAGTATAAATTGAAATTTATTACGAGTCCAATTAACAAAAGCAACGAGACTAGTTTGCTGAACATGAGGACTTTAGATGTGGACTTAATGACAATAGTTCTCCAAGCTTCCCGAGGAGTCATTTCTTCATTTTCATTTGGTTTTTTCATGTTTGATATATACTGGTCCACCAGGTGGAGTAGGTAGGCCTTTGAGATGGTCCCCAGTGATCCTTGCTGCCTATCTTTGTGTAACTTCCTCTCTGCACATAGGCTGGACCTAGTGACTTGTTTCTAATGAATAGAAAGGTGATAAGAGATGAGATTACAAGAAGAATGTGACTCTCATGTTGCTCACACTCATTTTCCCTGGCACTTCTTGCTTGGTTACTCATAGGAAGCACACTACCATGTTGTCAGCTGCCCTCTGAAGAGACCCATGTGGAAAGGAAATGTGAGAAACCACCAGACAATAACCCAAGAGGAAGTGAATTTTTCCAACAACCAGGTGAATGAGCTCAGGAATAGATTATTCCCCAAGGAAGCCTTGTTCAACAAACTTGATTACACCCTGTGAAAAAGCTGTACCCAGACTCTTGACACACAGAAAGTTCTAGATAATAAATGTTACTTTAAGCAACTGAGTTTTGGACTAATTTGTCCATGCAGGAAAGTTGCAAAAGGTAATAAACATTGAATATCTCCTCTTGAAATCTGAATGCTTTGGACTTAGACAAAGAAGGCCATCAGGGATGCATTTTTTCCCCATAAAGTCAATTAAAAAAAACAGCAGAAAATGATGAATATGGGTCTTTAATGGGACAGGCTGTGTAATAAAATATGCTTGAGTGTACTTTGGGAGTTTGTTACAGTACAAATAAATAGATTTTGAAACAGTGAATTTTGTGAAATGCTATGGAAATCTTGGAAGATGACACATGCAATGGAAAGGGCCCAGATCTTCAAATTAAACAGATGTGTGGAGCCTCTTCATAAAATTGCAATCCTAATACTAACCTCATCCATTCTAAATGAATTACATAGTTCAGTGTCTAGTCAACTGACCCTCTTTTGCTTTCCTTATTGCTAGTGATAAAGCAGAGACCTAGAAAAGTAGAGTGACTTGATGTGCCCCAAGGAGGAGCACTAGTACCTAACGCTAATCTGATGTGCTCCAAATTGCCCCAGTACTGAGTGGCAGATTTTAAAGTATGAATTCCATTCCCTGGCATACCCCACATCACACAGTGAGCACCAAATCACCAAATCTCTGTCTAACTGTCCGGAAGAATTCTCCCTGGGACTTTTGTTAACACTAATAACTAGTGAAGTTTGTAATGCACTAAGAAAAATGGCTGATAAAGATAGATGGAAGAAGAGTGGCACTTCGTTTAGATAAATCCACCTTTAAAATGCCATCTTCCTAAACACAGCCTTCCCTCCACCCTCTGTCTCTGATTTTTGACATTGATAGAGAAGCTTTCAAGAAAGCAGCATTGCTCAGTTAGATGAAGCTACTAATTTCAAAGAACAATACATCATGAATGGCACTTCTATGCAGTGATCGTAACAGCAATTGTCTTCTGCCATTTTTCTCCCTGGAACTCTTAATCTTGTCTTGTACTTCTTGGGATTTTTAAGAACTATGGTAAGTGAGAAAAATAGAGAGAGGGTGGGGGTTTGGGGAGAGGGAGAAAGAGGAAAGACAAAAGAGAGAACTGCCTTGGAAGAGTACAGGGCATAGAAAAAGTCAACCATGACCACAGGCACATCTGCAGGAAGTAAGAACTCCTAGACTGTTTCAGAGGGGATTGAGTCCTCCCGCCCATGTTCTCAGGTCTGGATGACTTGATCAATAGGATGAAGAAGCCAGGAAAAAAAAAAAAAACCAGCCTTCAATCCTGGAATGGTCTGAAGTAGCAAAAAACATCGCCATGGTTCGTCTGCACCGCTGCTTCCCATCCTAAAGAGATTGGAGCAGAGAAGCCCAGAGGTACGGTTCCACCTTTGGTTCTACATTTGGCACTTGATGAACACCCTCTTGGGCATTAAAAAGGAAATAGGTGCTTTTACCATACATTCCAATATAACAAATATCTGGGTAAATACGTTTCAAATGAAATCATTTAGGAATAAACAAATTGTCAGAGCTCAGAAAATTATATCCCAAAGTGAAGGACTTAGAAGCAGCCTCAGAAGCAAAGTCTCTATGATCTTCTCCTACACTTCTCTCTTGCCCCTCAATCTGCCCCTACCCAGGCAAGCCATAGAAACTACAATTCTTCTTCCCTGAGGTGAATCAAAGAACTTGAACCCATGTTTTCTCAAAGCCAGACACAAAACCTGAAAATATTGCACTAAATTTCCCCATCTTTCTGCGTAGAGTTAGGCATAAAGAAATTCTCCGACTTACCTTGCTTGATTGTAAGTCAGAAGGCCCCATTTCAGAAGGGATTCTGCTCCCTACCTGGAAAGAAGCAGCATTACATACAGAGGCCAAGGAGAATCTGGACGGATAGGACTTGTGGGCTTCCTATTAAACCACACACTTCTTGTTCTGTCACAAATTTTACACAACTGTCCCTGCTTCATCAAACCTGAGGCTAAAAATGGATGGATCAACCCATGTCTTTGGATCTTCAGCCTGAAAGCTCACAAGCAAAGTAAAACCACAATCCAATAAATTTGTATGGCTTTTGTCTTATTAATCCAGTGTCAGTTTATTCCAGCAGACTTACGTACTGAACCTTCTGAGAGACTGGTTGAGCCTCCCTACAGAATGAATGACAAAAGCAAAATATAAAACTGTCTATAATTGTTCCTCACATTTCTCTCTTTTTTGTTATTGGCTGAGCATGTTCTTACATATTCAAGGGATTGTTGCGACACATTTGTATATGCATTTGTGATGATAAGTAACTCGAGCCCATCCTTACCCAACATCTCCCCACTTCACTCACCCCCTTTCTCTTTTCTCCAATGTAATTCTCCCCTATTACATATATAAATGTCCATATACATGTATATTAATTTTTGAATTTTCAAGATTTAAATGCCTACTTGAGTATTATTTGGCCTCCCAGGGGAGTCAAGTGTAACAGACAGAATTAATATCACCCTCTTTCCCTCCCTTATAACCCTCCCTATCTCTTCTACCCACCATCTCCTCCCCCCAGCTATAGTTCCCCCAGATTATGTTTTACTTTGAACTTGGTATGTATAGTAAATAAACTTATCAGATAACTAATACCCTATCCTTGATTTTACTCTTGCTTATGCAAATGAGAGAAAACATTCCACCTGGAAGTCTCTGGGTTTAGTTTATTTTGCTCAGCATGATTTTTTCCATTTCTATCTATTTACCTGAAAAAGCCACGATATTGTTCTTTCTAATAGCTGAGTAGAACTCCATTGTATATATATATATACCACAGTTTTTCTATCCACTCATCCAGTAAGGGGCATCTGGGTTGGTTCCATAATTTAGCTGTTGTAAATTGAGCTGCTATGAACACTGATGTGTCATTGTAATATGCTGATTCTAACTTTTCTGGGAAAACACCCAGGACCCAGCTATCCCACTCCTGGGTATTTTCTCCTATTTTCTCCTATTTTTTTTTTTAAACATGGAAACTCTGTGTTACTGATATGTTATACTTCTTGAAAGTTTTCTATTGGCAATAATCATGATGCAGAGAAATCTCATTGGCTGCTGCCACTACTGTGTAAAGCTTCACCGTATTTCCAATAGAAGGGATTTGACTCAGAGCAAACAAAGTATTTACCCAAACTTTATAGATTTTCTGACTCTTCAGAGTTTGCAATATGTAGTGGGGAAACCTGGGTTTTTCTTATCTTGCCCTGGCAGTAATTACCCAGTTGAATCATAAGCAGTCATGTGATTTGTACAGGGCTTTCTTCTGCATTGCTTCTAGAAGGAACACTCAAGCTTCCCCCATCTCCATGGCCGTTACCTTGCTGGAGTTATGTCCACTTCTCATCTATACCACCCAACACTGGTTAAACACAGTCCCCTTGCACACTTATCCCCCCAGCCTCCTTTAAGTTCCTTGTCTGACCCCATGCATCTGTCACGCTGGTCTTCTGTCAGTGATCTGGCCAAACACTTTCTAGGCTTTCTTCTTCCCTCTGCCTAGAATACTTTTTACTCGGTTCTTCTCCCAAATCACTCCAGAGTTGGTATGTAATACATGTTAGTTTAAGTAAAGGAATAAGGGAGTGAACAAACCTAAATCCTCATTTGCTTCTCATCATATCTTAACTTAAATTTATCAGGTCTTAAGAGAAGCTTTTCCCATTCATTTTAAGGAAAGGCACTGCTTGCTATATTTTCACATATACATTTTAATTTTCTTCTCAGCACTTACCACAATCTGTACATTTTTTCTTTTGTTGTTCATTTGTTCATTGTGTATTTTCTGTCAGAATTTAAACTCCCAAATGGGCTCAGGTGGTGCACGTTTATAATCCCTGTTGCTCGGGGGAGGCTTAGGCGAGAGGATTGCAAGTTCAAAACCAGCCTCAGGAACTTAGTGAGGCCCTGATCAACTTAGTGAGAACCTGTCTCAAAATAAAAAATGAAAATAGGCTGGGGATGTGGCTCAGTGATTAAGTGCCTCTATGTTCAATCCTTGGTACAAAAAGTAGAAGAAAAAGAAGGAAGAAGAAGGAGGAGGAGGAGGAGGAGGAAGAGGAAGAAGAAGAGAAGGCAAAAGAGAGGGAGAGGAGGAGGAAGAAATATTTTTTTAAGCTCCTTTGGGTAAGGACCATTTCTGTCTCTATGGCATCATATTCTTCGTGGCTGGCATGGTACAGTGCCAAGCACAAAGTTGATCTACAATATGTTAACTTCATTTGTAACAAATCAACTGTTGATGCAAACGAATGAATGAAAAAGCCCACATTCTTTTGTATGTATTTCTTCCTTAATGTTCTCCAAAGACTCTTCACAGCCCATGGAAGAAAAGGGAGGTCCCTTGAGTAGTCAAGAGATGTGACTTTGCGGCTGGAGTGGTGGCTCAGCGGTTTCGGCACTTGCCTGGCAAGCACGAGCACCCAGGTTCAAACCCCAGCACCACGTACACAACTAAGTGTTGGAGCAACGAAGGCCATGCGAAAAACTCAATAAAGTTGTTTCTTTCTTTAAAAAAAAGAGAGAGAGAGAGAGAGAGAGAGAGGTCATTTTGCTATGATAGCTATATTCTAATATTTAAAAAATCATTTACATTTTAAATGAAGCCACATTCTTTTCAGCTTCCACATGGGAACACAAAGTGTTTGCTGGAATATTGGTCCTTACCTTATCTATACATAATCCTATTGGCTAACTTCTATTTGTCATTCAAAACTCAGCTCAAGAGTCCCCTTCCTCTGGGAATTGTTGTTGGCAGTTCTGTCTGTCTGCCCTTCCCTGCACCTCGTGGTAAACCACACTTCCTTCCCTGGCAGCACATGTCATGGACTCCAGTAAGATGTTCCCCCAGTAGAGGGTTCTCTTTTTATTTGAGGGTCAGAATGACTTCTTATTACTCTCTGTGACTTTATTGCTTAGTACATAGTAGATAGTCAATAAATGCTTTTGAATAACTATTACTGAATAACTGACTCACTCTTTCTGAATGAGAACCTTAAGAGACAACACTCAGTACTAAGAGCACATCCTATAAAATGTACTTAAGCTTAGGTAAGAAGTCTAGCACCATTTAGTGTTAAAGCTTGTTAGCATGGCTTAATTGAGTATTTTAAGCTTCCAAAGCCTTTGGCTTTTCAAACCTGTGTCATTGAAGATTGTCCCCAGATATGCTGCATATGCCCTGGGCCACCCTGGCTTTATCCTTGCAATAAAAATGTGAACCCTAATTGGCAGTTAGAGTTGTCTGCCTTGACAGTGGAACTGACTACCTTGAAGACATATGTGCATGACACAATCAACAGAAGTTTTGGATGGAAAGATCCTGTAATGTTGAAAGTTATCAGGCAGACGGAGAGGTCCTGTGTACCCCATTCATCAGGTGTAGCTGGTGACCCACTGCACCAGGATGGTCAGGGCCTCAGTGATCGCCATGGGACAGAACATGCCACTTGAGTGGGAATGGTAGAGCCACAGTCCACCTAAAGTCCAGGCAAAGTGAACACGCCTATGACATTTCTCCTGTCTTTATATAAACCTGATTGTTCACTGCCTTTCTTCTGCCTCTTAAAAGAAGGGAAGAATCAAGTTGCTTTGAGGTGAACCATGTGTGTCCTAGAAAAATATTAAAAATAATGAAAAAGCACCTACGTTTATCTGTTTATCCAGTGCTTTAGAATTGTAGGATATATACCATTCACGGAAAACAGCCATAAGCATGATGGAACATTGGACACTGTGTGTTTGGCGGGAGGGGGGGTGGTGAAATAGAATAAGTATCTCATAAAGAAAAGTTTCCAAAAATCTGTCTAGACTCACCTGGGGGCATTCTTTTTAAACCATAGATCCACAGACTCCTGAAAGACATAAAGAAGTGGACCCCTTCTGGGTGTAGCCTTGGAATCTGCATTCTTCATGAGCACCCTGGGCAAGGCTTCTGCACACTTACTTTTGAGAAACCATTCTAAAAGGATGTGACTTTTTTTTTTCATAAAGGGTAGCAAGGATATGGAGGTGACATCAGGACAAGTTTCCCTGGGAACATGTAACCAGAGGATTTGGGCAGAATTGAAAAGGTAGGTTGTTTTAGAGGAAAAGATTGAAAGAAACTCAAGATCCTGAATTGAAAGGGCTAAAGTTTATACAGTAGAAATGAGGCAGTGACTACAAAGGGTGGCCTATTTTTCCCTGTGTCGGGATGGGGCATGTGGGCACAATTACCCTCATCAAAGGGTTGTTCCATGCGTCACTAAATAAAAAGTGGCTCTGAGGGCACAATCACCTAGTATTAGAAATGTAATAGTCATATCTTATTTTAAAACCTGTTTTAATCTATTGCCACCTGTGAAACTAGACTAAACAGATCAAATGTTAAGGCTATCTAAAAATACTCTGAGCAGAAACATAATTAGGGTTCTAATTAGGATTATTATTTAATAGTCTATGTAGACAAGTCTGAAGAGATAAGCCCCTATCAGCAGCATTAAGTTCTAAGTGTTTATTAGATTTATGGGGCCAAGCCAAGTGTTTTTTGGACAGTATAGAAATTATGTTGAACAAGTTTCAGAACCTGAATAATGACTGCAATTTATTTTCACTTGAAGAATATTCTAACTGCAGGGATTTCAACAGACCAAACAATGTGTTGTTTGAAGGTTTCTAGCTCACGAGAAAGCTTGATAGAGGGCTTATGTTCTCCACATTTTCAGATACCACTTCAGGGTGGACAAAGATAGTAAGAGAGAACTCAGAGGACTTTTTATCAGTTTTCTCAAGATTGTCACCTGTGTCATAGGCTATAGCATAGAGTAAAATCCCTTGATTTAGTTCTGTATCATAGAAGCCACTCTGTGCAAAAGACAAAGAGGAAGTATTTTCAGATACAGCTAACCCTTCACATTTTGTATTAATAAGGAAACTGAATACTATAGTTTTTTAAAAATGATATAAAGGTCTTCAGTGTTTATGTATGTAGTAGTCACTGGAAGAAAACATATACTCAGTATTAATAACTCAAAGTAACTGAAATCACAGGGACTCTGTAAAAACCCTCCTCGAGATAAAAGAAATGTTTGAGCTTTGTTATCTGGTTCCATTACTCAAATATGTCATTCTGGAAACCACTTCGCAGGCAGATGAAAAGAGGCAGCCTGAGGAAAATGATCTTCTCTCTTTCCTTAAATTACCTGCCTGACTCACAGTTTCCTTGAGATTGGAAAAGGTTATTGGATGTTTTCGATGAAAAAATAGATGGCACCCAGGGGAGCCTCAGCTCCTCATCTGCAGACCCAACCCGTGAGGTCATCGACCATGGGGCCTCAGCTTTGGTGCCAGGAATGTGTTCCTCTGCAAGTGGCTAGTTTATCAAGTTCCTTATCCCACAAACGTGTCTCAGAGATCTCATGCCTTCTCCTCCTACAAGTCAACCCCTTTTTTTTCTCATTAAACTCATAAATGTCACTACAGTTCTTCAAACAGAAACCAAGAGGCATCTTAACTTTTCTCATCTCTGCATTCAATCCCATGGAGCAGATCTGTCACTTTCCCCTTCCAAATCCACATCAAATTCTTCTCTTTAGTGACATCTTCCTCCAAGTCATCATCACACCTTGACCGACCAGGGAGGGCACTAGCCTAAGTCATTGCTGTCCCTCCCCTCTTGGCATTTCTGCACACATTTTGCACAGAGCAGCCTGTCAGTGAAAAGGAAATCATATCACAGAGGCTCAAAGCCTTTCATGCACTTAGAATAAGACCCAAAATGCCTAACAGAGCCTACAAATCACACCGTTACCTGGCCAGTGGCTGTAAGTCCAGCATCTTCTGCCACTTTCCCCCTTGTCTTGTATCCTCAAGAACACTGGTCTTTTTTCAAAGTCTGTCTTCTCCTACAGACTTCATAATACTGTTCCTTGGCCCAGTGTGGCCCACCCTTCCCTAGTCTTACATACCACCTGAGAAATCCTACACATCCATCACCCCTCTGCTCTAATATAATCTCTTCAATGGGGACCCTCTGCTTCCCCACATGTCTAAATTAGATGCCCCTTAAAATTATTTGATTAATCCAATCTACTCATTTAGAGTAGAAGATTCACAAGAGTAGGGACCATGTGTATTTTTCTCAGTATTATATCTCAAGAGCCTGGCATAGTTCTGGAAGTTGTTGTAGATTAAATGAATAATTAAAACAACTTATTTTGGCATTTTAAGACAAAAATTTAAAATGCCTAAAGAAAGAGAAAGAAACAGATTTCCAGCTGCTTGTATGCCAAGATCCAGTTTTTCATACAAGAGTTGCAACTGGGAAGGAGGAATGCCAGGATCCTAAGGGCCTTTCAATTCCAAAGCTCATTATCGTTGGCTCAAGAAGACCAATAAAGCTGATCTCACAAAATTGTTTAATTACAATAGCCGGATGTAGCGGCTCATGTTTGTAATCCCAGGGACTTGGGAGGCTGAAGCAGGAGGATTGCAAGTTCAAAGCCAGCCTCAGCAACCTAGTGAGGCCCTGGACAATGTAGTGAGACCCTGTCTCAAAATAAAAAATAAAAAACGGGCTGGGGATGTTGCTCAGTGGTTAAGTTCCTCTTTGTTCAACCCCTGGTAACAAACAAACAAAAGACTGCCTTTTTCCTGGGCAATATTGACGTTTTCTCTAGACTCAGTGCAGGAACAGATATTTTCTTATAATGAATGACATTTTCATTAATAAAACGGTGTCCATATCCTTAGAGATATGTCTTCATACTCTTCAAAAAGAACAAGGAAGTTGAAGGACAGATGACAAAGAGCCGCTGGTGGTCAGTAGTGGAGCATGCACCAACTGTCTGGGTCTTTGAGATCCTTTTGGTTAGTTCATCCTGGGTTTCCGTTTATTGAGTTCTCAGTTTTCCTCCTATACTTTCATCCTTAAAGTGGGTCTACAACTTGAGAGACAATCAGCTTTCTGAGCCTTTGAGAACAGGAAACTCACAAAAATAATAGAAAGTACCAACCTGAAATTTAAGAAGCATCAAGATTGCAGGTTGAACTGAGTGTCCAAGGAGAGAGGTCTGAATTCTCAGAACTTGTCTGAGAACAACGATGTCCAGGCTGATGTTGAGATCAGGTGAAATAATAAGAATCTTCTATTCAACAACGGAGTATTTGGATTGAATATTCTGACATGCACTATTCCAAATCAAATGTTCAATAATTCTTCCTTCTTTCCTTCCTTCTCTCTCCCTTCCTTTCATTAGTCCTTTTGTTCCTTGCTTTCTGTCAAGAAATAGTTTTAAGTGCTAGGAATATATTCTTGACCACAACTGATATGATTCTTACTGTCATGAAAGTTAGCATAGTAGGTCAAATTTTTAAAAAACCAATGTCACAACATGGCGGTGTATGTCTGTAGTCACAGTTATTCAGGAATTTGAGTCAGGAGAATCTGTTAGGCCAAAATGTTTGAAACCAATCTGGACACCATAGTGACACCCGATCTCCAGTCATCATAATCATCTTCTCACAGAGTAGTTTAATTATAATAGCAATCAAAGAAGAAAAAGGAAAGTGTACAATAGGAGTGAATGAGAAGTACACTGACTTGATTTGGAGGACCAGGAAATGACTTTTCAATGACCTGAAAGTTAAGAAGAATTTCTTTTCTAGACGCTTTTTAAAAAGTTTTATAAAGGCTTTACAACATACACCTTCTAAATGGTTCATTAAAAGTTTAGAATTTTCTACGTCCTACATCCTTATCACTTTTTATACATCCTATTCTTAATTTGAAATGGTTTAATTGGAAGTAAGGAAGTAAGGTAGAAAAATCACATTCATTGGTTTGGGTATACAGTTTCTATCTTTGTTTCAGACACTGTGCTTGGGAAAGGAGTCCTTATGAGCATCTACAGTCTCACATACACACACACACACACACACACACACACACACACACACACCACACCGTACATTACATATTTTCAAAAACTTTCAAAGTGATTACAAAACATCTTCATATTTTGACCTTATACATGGTCTCCATGATTACGATAAGGTCACCCCTACAACTTCAAAATGCTTCAAATATTATAATTTCAGTCAACAGAAGCCCCTTTCACCATTCTTTCTCTTAGAATTATCTGAGTATCAACCACAATTGGTTCTTAGAAAAGGAATATTTAATATTGGTTCTACATAAGAGATGATTAAGATTGAAAGGGGGAATAGGAAACATTGTGACTTTTTTGTAATGTTTTATTTCATTAAAATATTGGAAGAAAATATTATAAAACATTGTCAGATTTCAAATTCAAGGTGTTGGTTACGTGGATGTGTGTTCATTTATTATATTTTCTAGTTTTTTTAAATTAGAGCATCTGATTTAACATCCCACAACTAGTTCACTTGCTAATTAGTTAGTTAGTGTGCACAAACACCCATCTCTGGATTTGTGCTTAGAAATATGTGCTTAGAAACATACACAGGCAAACTTTAGTGGGAGCTTCCTGAATTACATCCCCCCACAGTGAGATGATTTCTTATTGAAGCTGGATGAAAGTTAGATCTATTTATGAAGAGTTTCAAAATGGCCTGCCAGTTTACCTCCCAATAGAGATCACAAACCTCTCCCACTTATTTCCTCTTCCCATATTCATCTCCCTTTCCAAGATAATTGCAATGTCAACTCATTTCTTCCAAACTAGCGAGTTCTCAAAAAGTGATTGTGTAGGGCTGGAGCGGTGGCTCAGGGATTGCAGCGCTTGCATTTGAGTACGTGGGTTCAAACCCCAGCACCACGTACACAACGAAGTGTCTTGGCAATGAAATCCACATGAATAACTAAATAAAATTGATTCTCTCTCTCTCTCACTGTCCTTTCTTAAAAAAAATGATTATGTAAACACATTCAATGAAATTAATGTGAAGGATGCTGTTAAATGAAAGAAAAAAAAAAAAAACCTTGGGAGATGTTTAGGCCAAATTCTAAGAAAGAATATCTTTTGTGCCAATAGATGGTAGGTAAGCTGGCTTGTCCTCTGTCAGTTTCTAAATCTGAATAGCATCGCTGACAAGTTTTTGGATGAAGTATATGAACTTCTCCCTTACTCTTGTCATAGCTTGTGATGATTTCTTAATTAGCAGCTAAACCTCCAAGAAGAAAATACTACAAAAAGGGGCTGCCAATGTCAATTGGCCCCAACACTGAGTGTGAAGCTAAAGCAACTACAAATCCGAGTGCCATACATAGCCAGTCATTTTCACTAGACTTGTGAAGATTTGACAGAAGTGGTCACCTGCTGACTTTAGACAGCTAACCCATGCCATGAGATTAGAGGATTCCCATTTAGGTAGCCAGTGGGTAAATACTGCCTTCATTTACTAAATAGGTCTTTGCCAATGTATCTATTATGCAGTTCGAAGCAATCCCCGAAAGCATCGACAGCTAATTCTGAAAGAATGGTATTATATCTAGGAAAAAACCTCTTTTAAAACCCCATGGTTCTTTGTATTCAGGCGCATGTATTTATAGTTTTTGTGCTGAAGACAAAGAACGCAATAACCAATGAGACATAAATGACTGAAAGTCAGGGGCCTCTTGAGTTTTGTGCTATTATTTTGATTCATTAATAGGAATGGTATTGTGTAGGCAGTGGCACTATTATCATTGTGGATAAGCTAATACATTAATAATCTAGGTCCTCTGGTTTTGATTTTTCATATCATTCCTATATATGTCTTATTTATACATAAATGAACCAATGTGATCCTAAGTGATAGAAACAAAACATTCTCTTTATAATCTATTCTGCAACTTTGAGAGGCAATGTTGTAGGAGAAAACTGAATAACAGAAATGAGAGGCTCGTAGGCTAAATTCAGAGTAACACTTTGCTCTGATTTATTCCCTGTGAAAAATATATAGTACAAGGAATTCTGTAGATTAAATAAGAGAGCTTAACTGCTTCCTATATTGCAATTAGTAGCTGGGTAGGAAGCAGGAATGAGCTAATGTAGCCATGATCTACTTTTTGGCAAAGATGACTTCGGATTGCCAATTCCATAGGTGTGCACTTGGAAGTTTCAGAGTATAAGGCATCTTCTCTGGAATATAGCTTAGTGCATCTTTGTTAAACTTCTCTTTACTCAACATTAGGATGAGCAACAAATAGCTTTTGCCCAGGCTCCTGTTTTGAAGCCTGAGTTCTCACTTGCCCTGGGTTAGATTCTATGTCAAGAGGAGTCATTGCCCTTCTAAACAGCCCCACTCCCCTACAGACACATGGAATCTATCTCAGAAGAGGCATGAGCCAGGAGTGACATGACACAATGGGGAGAATTGGCAACTACATTAAAAAAAATTTTAAAAAGACACAAAATAGTCTCCACCTACCAGTCAGAGACTTCTCCACCAGAATGGAAGACAATTAGGATTCATTTGTTCATGATCCATTTTGAGCAATCTCTAATCAATTCAGGGACACCTCCTCTTTACCCCTCCCTCCCCTTCATCATCTGTCTGCATTTGTGTAGATGTGAGCACAGCATTAAGAATACTTTGACAAGGGCATCAATTTAATTTGAATGCCTCAAAATGATTTGGGAGAAAAAAGGTTCTCTTTTGCCTTTAACTCCAAAATAAAAAATTTCTTGAGAGGAGAAAAATTATCATCCTTGGGAAATCTACTTTTGGTGCTAAGTCTTATAGAACAGTCCAAATGATGGAGATAACCTCAGAATGGGAGGAAGGATGTGACATTTGTCACCATTCATTAGGAACTGTAAGGGCAGCCCATTTGGACCTAATTTCTCCCTGTGTATAAGATTCTTAAGGGGAAAGAATTTGGAATTTGTGATCCAAAGTTTGAGTCAGTCTACCATGCTATCTTGCACATGACTTTAACATTTTTGGAGTCTGTTTCCTCATTGATAAATTAAAAATAATTTCTAAATTAGGATAATGCAAATATTACATGAGATAATGTATGTAAAAGTGTTTCCAGCAGTACAGTCATGTATGGTCAGGCAGTGATACTTTATTAAGTAAAAACACAGAGTTTAAGGTTTGCAATACTGAGAGCTTAACCTTTGGCTCCTATGAGGATTAGAGGTAACCCTATGCAAGGTGACATGCATTTAGTCATCTGTTCCACTCCTGCCCTGAATGTGCACCCACAATTCTTAAGTCAGGTAACAGTGAGTATGAATAGGAGGAGGGAAGACTGGTTGGTCTTTAGGGCCTCTGCTCCCACTCTCTCTTCTGTGTTTTCATTTTTGAAGCCTCTTCTCCAGTACCAGTGAAATCACACAGCATTTGCTTGCAGATGACAAAGGTCTTCCTCAATCACAAAGAACTTTAAGACTCTATGTCGACGTGCTTCTTTGGTACCAGGGATTGAACTCCGAGATGGTTAACCATTGAGCTACATCCCACCCCTTTTTATCTGTTATTTTGAGTCAGGGTCTTGCTAAGTTGCTGAGGTTGGCTTTGAACTTGAAACCTTCCTGCCTCAGCCTCCAGAGCTGCTGGGATTATAGGCGTGCACCACCACGCCCAGCCTGATTCATTCTTTATAAGGTTCTTTGAATGGTTTTAGCATCCACTGGTAATCATAGTTACATCATTATTTCATCAGGGTTTGCAATATACTGATTCTATCAAGTGTTTTTCACTTTTCAACTGGAGTTATTTGTAATTAAAAGCTCACATTCACCCAACATTTGGTTACTCTTAGGTATAACATGAGCATGAAAGATTTAGAATGCTTTCATTTTTCACTTTTATCAGTTTTGAGCACAATGAGTTAGATCCTTACCCTTCTTAAAAGGTGAAAATGATATTGCTGTTTTTGCTTTTAGTATAATTATTAATTCATACATTTTAACATATTTAATGTGTTTCAATCCATTGTAGTTTCTCTTCTCTTTGACATTCAAATTGTTTAGTCTTTGGTCAGTGGAACTGTCCACACACTGGCTATAATATTCTTTTAATAGAATCCTAGTAATCCTGAAACACTCCCTCAATTTCTGGAATAGGAAAGTGTTCCAGATTCACTTTGAAACTCTTCTGCCCCAGATCTTCTATCAATCATTTTCCCAAGAATCCCTGTCTTATTTTATTAGGAAATGCCAGGGAGGCCATAATCTGAATATTAGAAGTGTCAGTGTTATGTCGTTGGTCATTATCCCTTGGCCTTTCCAATAAACAGAAGTAGACAATTATTTGATTTTTAAAGGAAAATATGAATATATTCAAAGATATATGATGTAAATATATGATAGAGGTGTTATCTTATATTTAGTATCATTTCTCTTATGCAGAAGATTTTATTTCCTGTGTATAATTGCTTTGCAATATGAAGTGTAATGTCATTATTTTTTTTTAAAGAAAGAGGGACAGTGAGAGAGAGAGAGAGAGAAACAACTTTATTTAGTTTTTCATGTGGCCTTTGTTGCTACAACACTCAGTTGTGTACGTGATGCTGGGGTTCGAACTCGGGTCCTCGCCCATGCTAGGCAAGCGCCGTAACCGCTGAGCTACCACTCCAGCCCCATAATGTCAATTTTTTTTATATAATTACTAAAGATACTTTAAATTTTCTTTTTAAATATTTTGACCGTAGGATATTCTAACTTGATATACACCGTCAAATTATAATGTTTTAATGTCACTTGAAGTATTCTTTATTTTTAGGCCAATAGTTTAATGCAGTTAGATATACTTGTTACTTTTATTTCTGTTTTAGGGACAACTTTTTAATCTTAATTTTGTTTTATAATTAAAATGTACATTTATAGTTCCAAGGACAAAGCTATAACCTAAGGTATATTCAGAGAAGCGTTGGTTCCATCCCTGTCCTTTCTACTCCATTCATTTTGCCCACTGTAGATAATCATTTTAAGATATTTTTGTTTGATCCCTGACTGAAAAAATTTGAAGAGTTTACTTTATACTTTTGAATAAAAAACAATACATTATGTGTAATAATCTGTTCCTTTTTCTTTTTTTGACTTAACTATACATCCTGGAGGTCCTTTCATAACAATATTTATTCTTTATATTGTTTATAATTTTACATTTCATTTTATAGATTTACCTTAGTTAATTCAATTAGTTCCCTACTGATGGACATTTAGGTGGTTTCTACTTATTTGTTATTAATAACAACATTGCAGTCAATAGCTCCGTACATCTGTATCTATTAGGAACAAATTTCTAGAAGTAGGATTATTTTCTATCATATTTTTACCATTTCACATTCCAACCATCAATATATGAGTATCGTTTTCTTTCTTGCCAATAGAGTATCACTGCTGTACTTTGGCTAAACCAAAGATGAGCACTGCATTTCATTGAAGCTTTGAATACATCTCTTAGTATAAGTGAGGTCAGTTATTTTATTCGCTTAAGCATCATTTTCAGTTTTTTCAAACCACCTATTAAGTTGGTAGACATTTTATTTATTTTTAGAAGTTGATTTTAGGGGATCAAAACTTAGTGATATAGGTTATACATATTTTATTCTATTATCAAGTTTTTACTCTACTTTTGGTATTTGTGCCATATAAATTTTTTTAAATCCAATTTTTCTCCAAAACTTCTGCAGTTTGAGTTATAATTTGTAAAGTTTTTCTCATTCCAGCTTATAGGATAATTCCCTTATGTTCTCTTCCAGAATTTGCACAATTTACAGTTACATTTAGGTTCTTGACTGATTTTAAATTAACCCTGGTATGTGGTGTGAGGAGTGATTCTAATTTTATACTTTTTCATATAAGTTCTACAGTTTTCCTGTGCTACTTGAAATAGTCCATTATTTCCCCACAGATTTAAGATACAGCTTCTATCCCTCTTTCATCAGCTTTGCATTGCTGTGACCAAAGGGAAAAGAATGTGGAGGAGAAAAGTTTATTTTGGTTCATGGCTTCAGAAGTTCAGTCCATAGTCAGATTACTCTATATTCTGCGTCCAAGGTAAAGCAGAGCATCATGGTGGAAGGGCTGGGCAGAGGAAAGCAGCTCGGGACCTGACAACCAGAGAGCAAAGAGCAAGTTCCATTCACCAGAGATGTGATAAGAACCCCAAAGGCATGCCCCCATGACCTCCAGCCACACCCTACCTGCCTACAGTTACCACCCAGTTAATCCATAACAGTGGCTAAAGCTCTCATAATCTGATTGTTTCACCTCTGAATGTTTTTGCATTGTGTTACCTATGAGCCTTTGAGGGACACCACATATCCAGGCCATAATAATCACATAAAAATTTTTATACCCTTTGTTTCTGAAATGTCCGCTGTGTTCAGTCTGTTTAATTATCCATGTGTTAATATCATTCTTTTAAAATTATTAGTCTTTATATATGCTTTAGACTTTGGTAGAGTTAGATTCTCCTCATTGTTCTATTTTATGGTTTCCTGTTATTAAGTTGCTTATTTGTTCTTTCAAATACATTTTACAATTCATTTGTCAACCATCAGAAAAAAAATATCCCCTGGTACTGGCATTTCTTGGGGTCTCCGCTGCACTTCTAGCTTTCTCCTCCCATCTCCCTCATTGCCTTCTCAGAGGTTCCCTGCAGGGATTCCAACCCTGCTTCACCTTGCCTGTCATCCCACACTTTCCTTTGAAATCTTGGTGGAAGTCTCCATGACCCCCAAACTCCAGCATCTTGCAATCCTGCAGAACCAGAATCCTATGATTGATACCAAGGTCTGCGGCCATCTAAAGCAGTAGCTGCATTTCTAGGGACCGTAGCTGTAGTACCCTCTGAGTACCTCGCTGGCTGAGCATAGTGAAACAACTTCCTAGGCCTTCTTGTGCCAGCAGGGTACCCTAGGGTCTCTTTCCAAAAGAATTTTTACTTTTACACCCTTGAGCCTGAGAGGAATGTGGTCTCGCTAATTCCCAAGATGCCCTCAAGCCATCTTTCTTATTGTTTCTGGATAAAATATTCACTCCTCTTTTTTTATGGCTGTATTGTCTTTAGTAAACAAAAGTTCCTTAGTCCCAGTTTTACTCACAGTTTTCTGGCCAAACTGCAAATATTTCAAATCTTTCTGCTTTGCCTTCTCTTCCTGATTATCACAATAAACTTAGGTAAAAGCTGAAGGCTCTGCTGCCTAGAAAGTTCCTCTGCCAGATTAATTAGCCCATTTACCTTTAAATGGAGGCTCACACGAAGTCTCAGGACATGGGCAAAAAGTAGACAACTTCTTAGCCAAAAGGTAACATGAATGGCTTCTAGGCCAACTTCCTATAGAGTTCTCTTTGTCCTCTAAAATCTCACGAGCTCCGTCTTTACTGTCCAGTCTTATCAGCACTCTGGTCATCTGAGCTCCCACCAGAACTGTCCACTCAGTTCTGCTTACAATAATCTAAAGCTTTTCTGACTCAACTCAAAATTCCTCCCACAAATTCCAAAAAATTCCAAAAGCTGCTAAAGCTCGCGGTCAAGTTAGTCACAGCAATGACACCACTTCTCGGTGCCAATTTCTGTTTCCATCAGCTTTTTTGCTCCTGTAGCCAAAAGACCTGAAAAGAACAATTTTAGGGGAGGAAAAATTTATTTGGGGCTCATGGTTTTAGGGGTCATAGTCCATAGATGACCAGTTCCATTGCTCTGGACCCAAAGTGAGCAGAGCATCATGATGGAAATGCATGGAGCAGGAAAGCAGCTCAGGACCTGGAACCAGTGAGAGGAGGGAGGGAGGGGGAGAAGAGAGAGAGAGAGAGAGCTCCATTCAACAAGGACAAGACATAAATCATAAACCCCAAAGATATGCCCCCAGGGACCAGCCTCCTCCAGCCACACCCTGCCCGCCTACATTTACCATCCAGCTAATACCATCACTATATCAACGCACTGATTAAAGGTCTCGGTAATCCGATCATCTCACCTCTAAACTTGCATTGTCTCACATGTGAGTTTTGGGGGGATACTTGATATCTAAGTTATAACACTACCTTTCTACTTTTTACTTGTCTCATTCTCCTTGTTCATTCTCAGTGCTGTCTTAAGATTTTACCTCATAAGCCTCATGTTATTTTGATTGGATTTTGCCAAGTCTCTCAAATCTCTGGTTTTATGTTTCCTATCTAAGAAAATTCTTGACTGTTGATACTTAAAAAACAATACTTTTCTCCATTCTATCGCTCTCTTTATCTCTCTCATAAATTTCCTCCTGGAATTCCAATTATGTGAATTTCAGATTTTTAAAAGTAATGTCCCTTCAGTGTTTAAAGCCCATTTTAATTTTCCACTTGGTTCATTTTTTCTCCATGGTTCAGTTTGGATATTTTTTGTTGGTTTGTCTTTGAGCACATGAATCCTCTTTTTAACTCTTCCAATGTATATAAATTGCTATTAAGCCCATATATTGAGTATGTAATTCCAGATGTTATATACATATATCATTTTTCAGTTCAAGAGTATTTATTCTTTTTGAAATATTTTAATTCTGCATGGGATTCTTCATGTTTAAAAATCTATTTTCCTAATGTTTAATTCTTTTAATGAATCATGTTAGTCAAATCTATGAAATCCTTTTCTACTAATTCCAATATCTAAAACAATAGTAAGACTGCTCCTAGATTTTTCCATCATATGGCTTTATTTTCATGATTTTATATGTTGGACAATGATCAAAAAAAAGTTTTAGAACTTCCAAATGATCCTACCTTTCTCCAGAGAGACTTCACCCTTTCTCTATTTAATGGATTGTCCTTTTAATCCAAGTAGGTGCTGAGATAATTAGAAGCTGGGCCACAGTTTTAGGGAGACTATCACAGCTTACCTTTCTCCCAAAGGAGAGTCTTATGTTAGTTTACTATTGTTCCAAAAACAAATTATCACAAATAAACACAGCACAAATTTATTATCTTACAGTTCTGTATTTCAGAAGTCTGACCTGGGTTTCAAGCAGAGTTGCCTTCATTTTAGGAGACTCCAGAGAAGGATCCATCTTCTTGCCTTTTCTAGTTCCCAGAGTTGGTTCACGACCTTTCCTCCTTCCTCAAAGCCAGCAGTGTAGAGCCCTCGGGTCTCTTTCTCTCTCTACTTCTGTGACCACATTTTCTTCTCCTGCCTTTAACTTCCCTGCTCTTCTCCTGAGGACCCTTGTGATTACATTGGGCTAACAAGGATAATCCATGATAATTTCCCTATCTCAAAATCCTCAACTTCACATCTTCCGAATTCCTTTTGCTACTTGACAGATATACAGGTTCTGGGGATTAGAGTGTGGATAGCTTTGGGGCCCCTATGCAGCTCATCAGAAGTTTACCAGGTAGGTTTGCCAGATTTAATAAATAAAAGCACTGAGTGTTTTGTTAAACCTGAATTTCGGCTACACACTGAAATTTTTTAAAAATTTTATGCCTTATATATTGCATGTACTATACTTAAATAAAAAGTCTTTATTGTCTATGTGACATTCAGATTTAAATGGGCCCTGTTCTGTGTTTTCTTTGGCAACCGTACCTCCAAGGCCTACACTAAGAGCCTGATGTACTCACTGGGACTTCTCCCCCTGGTGCCTTCTGAGCTCCAACCCCTTTTCCTCATTTTGGCAGTATTAACAATAACTTAAAGATGTATTTCAGAAAATCTTCATGTAGCTACTTCATCTAATAGAGTTTAGTAAACGTCCTGAAGGAAATTCATGTCCTGAACTCAATTCTCTCACTCACTCTATTTTGCCCAAGTATCTAATTCTGTACTTTTAGCCACATGCAACTGTCATAGTCTCTATTGGTTTCTCCTTTTATCCTCCAGTGGTAGCCCTCTGAGTAGGGCCCAAAGTCAGCGTCTGTTCCCAAGTGGAAAGTGTCTAACGACTCTCAGCTTTCTTTTCACTGTTCTCCCTCTCAGGATTCTTGAAATCTGGGTCCTGATTGTTTCAACAGCTTTCTGCTGCAATTTAATAGAGCTTTCAGAATTTACCAGGAAGGACTATTGTTTGGCTGCAAACTCCTTTACCAACCCAGGTCTTCTGATAAGAACCCCAGTGCTTTCCCTGGGATTGTCACAACTGTGAAGGGGGTTGAGGGAGCAGGTAGAAAGAGTGAAGAACTGCGGTTGCCTCAGGATGAAGAAAGTGAGGTTGGCCCACTTGGTTGAGCCTCAGAGACTTTGGCAGGAAGGTTTAACCTGGACTGAAGCCAAACAGCCCCTCTGAACAATAGGAAGCTGGCAAAGGTCATTTCCTGCACCCTTGGCTTTCCTGGCCTGGACTGCAGTTTTATCATGGGCACAATAATGTAAAAAAGCAAAATTTTACTGTGATTGTTTTTAAACTTCAGCCCACCTTTACTTTCACATTTGGATAGACAAATTGGCTGTCACTGCTTCTCCAGTGATAGAGATGATCTTGCTCTAAACTCTGAATCAGTCATTAGCATTGCTGCTGGGTGCTATGGTTTGGATCTTAAATGTCCTTCAAAGACCCATGTGTTGAGGCTTGGTCCCCAGCCTGTGATACTATCAGGAGTGGTGGAACCTTTAAGCGGGGGTTAGTGGAACGTCAGGTCATTGAGGGGGTTATGTGAAGGAGATATGGGGAACCTGGTTTCTTCCTGTCTATCTCTTTCCATTTCCTTGCAGCCATATGTGAGCAACTTTGTTCCACTTTGTTCTCCTTGCCTGATGTTCTGCCTCATGACAGGCCCAAAAGCAATGGGACCAACTCACCATGGACTGAAACCATGAAGCAATATAAACCTTATCTCCTTATAAACTATTTATCTCAGATATTCTGTAGCAGTGACAGAAAATTGACTAACAAACAGGGATCTGTATATCTAACATCAAAGGCAGGTAGACCCTAGTCTGGAAAATTCTTTTCCTCCTTCCTTTCCCACACCTGGAGCATTTTTGTGCCACTTCAAATGTATATAGAAGCTAATTTTCTGCTACTAGTCACTAAACCTCCATCTCTGAGATTAAGAGACATTATTTCTGAATATTCATTGTGAAAATATTCTCTCCATCAGAAAAAAACTACTTGAGGGATCCTGATAAGTGTGAAAGTCAGACAAATCTATGGCCATCTTTGTCAGTTTCTTCACTGCTGTGACTAAAAGACCTAACAAGAACAACTTTAGGAGGGAAAGTTTACTTTGAGGGCTCACAGATTTGGAGGTCATAGTCCATGGAAAGCCAGCTCCATTCCTTGGGGCTGGAGGTGAAGCTGAACATCATAGCAGAAGGCCTTGTTCCAGGGAGCATAAAGAGAGATTCCATGCCAAATACAAAATATATGCCCCAAAGACAACCCCCCCAATGTCCCACAGTCACACCCTACCAGCCTACATTTGCCAGTTAATCCCTATCTGGGGATTAACATACTGATTGGGGCAAGACTCTTATAATCCAATCATTGCACCTCAGCCTTACTGCATTGTCACATGTGAGATTTGGGGAGACACCTCACATTGAAACTATAACAATGCCTTCATCTTTTTCTTATTCTACGGCATTTCAAATGGCTGAATAGAACCACCCAACACTCACCTGCTCCTATCCAAAGAAGAACCAAAGCAACAGATACATAGATGTGTATAAAAGAGAATGACTTGTGGAGAACAATGGAATTCAACATGAAGAAGGAGGAGAAGAAGAAGAGGAGGAGGAGGAGGAGAAGGAGGATGAGAAGGAGAGAAGAAGGACGAGAAGGAGAGAAGAAGGAGGAGGAGAACAAGAAGAAGAAGAAGGAGAAGAAGAAGAAGCGGAGAGAAGGGGAGGAGGAAGAGGAAGAAAGAGGAAGAGGAGGAAAAGGAAGAAGAAAGAAAGAAGAAGAGAAGGAGGAGGAGGAGGAGGAGAGGCAGGAGGAGGAGGAGAAAGAAGAAAGCAGAAACCTTGTAAAAATTCAGAGACCTGGGACATCAGCATAGCAAGAAAATCAAAACACCCCATCACCTGCTGCCTTAGCTCCACAGGAGGGCAAAAGTAAAAAGGAGAGTTCCAGCAAACCTCATTGGTACAGATACTGAGAATTCTAGCTATTGGAAAGTCTTTCAGCCTAATTAGATAAGTCTGAAGTCTGCACAGTAGTCTGGCTTTGGAAAAGGAGGTACTTTCAACTCTCTGTGAATACACAGGTTGCTGAAGGCAGGAGTCACTTTGAGGAGGAATCTATTGTCTGAATTTAGACTCATCCAGGGGTCAGAAACCCCTGTATATTCCCATATCCGGAACCCCACCCATTGATTCAACCAGTGACTACCTCAAAACCAGATTCAACTAGTGAAGTAACTCTGACACAAACTCACTGAGAATGTGATGACATAGAAGGAAGGTGTGGTGACATAGAAGGAAGAAGAGGATACTTCCTTCAAGAACCATTGTAGGAGTAACATCTCACCAGATGTACAAATCTCAAAGTAGGGAAACCAGAAATTAAAAAAAAAAACAAACAAAAGAACAAGATAATACGTTATCTTTTAAAGATCTTAACTCTCTGATCTTAACTCTCTATTAACCAGTTCCAAAAATATCAAAGTGGATGACATGCTTAATAGAGAATTATTTAAAAACATTTAAAAACACTGATTTTTAAAAAGCTCAATGAAATTTAAGATAATTCAGGGAACCTATTAAAGGAAATTAAGAAGACAATGCACAATATGAACAAGAAATTTGGCAAAGAGATACAGACTTTGAGAAATATATAGTCAGAAATCTTAGTAAGATATGTATGTAAAAAAGATATGTATATGTAAAAATCTTAGTAAGATAAAATTTCAGTTGAAAGCCTCAATAACAGACTAGATCAAACAGAAGAAACAATATAAGAGCTTGAATATTTCAAAACATCACCTTCAGACAAAAATGAAGAAAAAAAGAATGAAGATAGCGTTCAAGATCTTTAGGACACATGAAAACATCAAATATCTGTGTCATTGGCATACCAGAAGGGTAAGAAATAAAGGTTAAAGACATAGAAAATCAATTCAATAAAACAACAACAGAAAACTTTCCTAATCTTGGGAAAGACGTGAACATTCAGGTACAGAAATTCTTTAGAACCCCAAATGGAGAAGGCCAGAACAGATATTTAAAAGTACAGAACAAAGAAAGAATTTTTAAAATCTACAGGAGAAAGTGTCAAGTCACATGTAAGGGCAACCCCATAAGATTCCTTATAGGAAATCCTACAGGCTGGGAAGACACGCAATGACATACCGACAATCCTCAAAGAAAATAATTGCCGTCAAGACTACTACGCCCAGTAATGATAGCTTTCAAAACTGAAGAGAAGTAAAGATCTAAGAAAGTAAAAACTAAGAGAATTCCTGGCTGGATTAAAAAAAAAAGAAAGAAAGAAAGAAAGAAAGAGAAAGAATATAAAAGAGGCTTATGGGAGTAAGTCCTAATTCCAAAAATGAAAGAAAAATAACCACCACCATAATAGAAAACCAGAAAAGATTCAAATATGATCAATTCAGTTAACCATCAAAACACAAAGATGAATAAGAGAGAAAGAAATGAACAAAGAATGTTCAAAACAACTAGAAAAAATTCAACAAAACTACAGGTCCACAGCTTTCAATAATAACTTTGACAAACAGTCTTAATTCTCCAAGTAAAAGATACATACTGCTGAATGAATTTAAAAATAAAACTCAATAATATACTGCCTATAAGAAACTCATCTCACCAGTAAAATACACACAAACTGAAAGTGAAAGGCTGGAAAACGATATTTCAAGCAAATGGAATCTGAAAGCAAACAGGGGTAGCTATACTTATGTCTGACAAAAAGAGGGAAATGAAAAGCTCACTGTATAATGATCAAGGGATCAATTCATCAAGAAGCTATAGCCATTATAAATCTATTTACACCAAATTTTGGGGCACCCAATTTTATAAAGCAAACACTATTAGACCTGAAGTGGAAATAGACTCTAATACATAATAGTTGAAGTTTTTAATGACTCACTCTCACTAATGTCATTCAGATAAAAAAAAAATCTAGAAAGAAACAACAGATTTAAGCTTCACTATAGATTAAATGGATTTAGCAGACACTTTTAGAACATTCTAGCCAATAGCTGCAGAATAAACTTTCTTTTCATCAGTGGATAGAATGTTCTCTAGACCCAATTTTAGGCCAAAACACAAGTCTTAACAATTTTTAAAAAAATTAAATTGTATCCGGTATCTTTTCTGATCACAATGGAATAAAACAAGATGTTAATAGCAAAAGAAAATTTAGAAATGACACATGGAGACAGTGCAACACACTTTTGAACAAACTGTGGGTCATTGAGGGAGTCAGAAGGAAAATTTAAAATTCCTTGAAACAAATGAAAATTTAATCATAACATACCAAAATCTACAGGATAAAGAAAAGGCAGTACTAAAAGGAAAGTTTATAGCAATGAGTGCCTATATCAAAAAATATGAATACTTCAAATAAAGAATCTAATGATGCATTTCAATGCCTTAAAAAAATAACAAAGAAAACCTAAACTTAGTAGACGTGAAGAATGAAGATCAGAACCTAAATAATAAATGAAATAGGGACTGAAATAATAATACAAAGTATCGATGAAACAGAAGGTTGGTTCTTTTTGAAAAGAGAAGTAAAACTGGCAAACCGTTAGCTAGACCGAGAGAGAGAGAGAGAGAGAGAGAGAGAGAGTGCCCAAAAACAGAGATGAAAAAACAGACATTACAACTGATACTGCAGAAATTCAAAGGTCTTTAGGGATTATTTTGAAAAACCATATGCTAACAAATCAGAAAATATGGAAGAACTGGACAAATTTCTCAATATATGTGACCTAAAATTGAACCTAGATTATGTAAATAATCTGAAAAGATAAATAACAAGTAAGATATTTAATCAGTAATAAATTGTCTCCCAAGAAAGAAAAGACCAGGACCAGATAGATGGCTTCACTGCTGAATTTTACCAAACTTTTAAAGAAGAGCTTCACTGGTGCTTCTCAAACTGTCCACAGAATTGAAAGGGAAGGAACACTTTGAAACTCATTCTATGAGCCCAGCATTATCCTGTTACTCAAATCTGGCAAGTACACAACAAAAAGCAATACTATAGAGAAACATCCCTGATGAACACAGACACAAAATCCATCAACAAAACAGTCAATAGCATATCAAAAAGATCATATATGCCTTGATCAAATTGGTTTGCAGAGATGCAAGGATGGTTCAATATATGCAAAGCAATAAGTATAACACACCACATAAGTAGAATAAAGGATAAAAATCATATGACTATCTAAAAAGATGCAGAAAAGCATTTGATAAAATTCAACATCCCTTCTTGATGAATGCCTTGAAAACATGATGAAAGCTTAGTTTAAGTGAAACAAGCCAGACCCCAAAAGAAAAAAAATACAAGATTCACATATTCTTTCTCATATGTGGAAACTTAAGAGGAAAAATAGATGCCAACCTGAAAGTAGAAGCGGGATTACCAGGGACAGGGAAAATTTGCGGCAGGGGGGATGTTTTGAGGGGCAAGGACAGAGGAAGGGATCATGATCAATAAATGGTATATGCATGCATGGAAATATCACAGTATATCCCATTAATTTGTACAATTAATGTGGGTCAATAATAAATATATATGTAAATGATAAAAAGATAACAGGCAAGATGAATATTCTCGGAAAGCATGCAGTTGTTATGAGTTAGAGAATACAGTGTTCTTTTAAAAATGTTTTACACATGACCACTAAGTGTAATGTGGATTCTAGAACAGAATAAAAGACATTGAGCAAAATCCAAGGAAATATGAATATAGTATAGACTTGAGTTAGTGATAATGTACCCATGAACCTTACTAACATTCTGATGTTAAAAGAGAAAATAGCTATGGGATATATGAGAAGTATCTTCACAACTGTTCTAAAATATGAAATTATTATGAAATAAAAGGATTATTTTAAAAAATAATTTCACATACAAAGAAGGGGTTGAAAAGCAAAGGGAGGTGGAATAAAGATTACTTCTGACTAAAGTTATAAAACCAAATAGAAATATTAAGACTCCATATAGATTTATAGAAATTACATCAGCAAATCATCCTTATCTAGAAATAGCACAGTGAAAATACAGGATTTCAAGTGGGGAGTGCAAGGCTGCAGAGCTCAAAAACACCAACAAATCCTTGTTCACTTAAGAGAAGCCCTGAGATGCTTTCAGAGAATGAAAATGTATATAATTTACAGTGCTTCAAGAGCTATAATATGGAAGCCCAAATCATTTTTGAATTCTATTATTTCTGTATCTTAAAATACTGGAATGAACTCTTGGGAAGTCTATCTCTAAAAGCAACCACTTCATTGGAAGTTTTTTTTTTTAATGAGACATGATTATTTGATTTTTGTTTTTATGGAAAGTTTCACACACAAACACAAGCAATATGATAAACCCCTTATACCTGTCATATAGCTTCGTTGGACATCAAAACTCACCAAATTTGTTTCAAATATCCCCTCTATATCTGCGTGTTTTTCCCTAGAATATTGTCAAACAAGTTCCAGATATCAGAAACATCTTGTTTTCTTCCTGCAAATATTTGTGGAGAATCTACTGAGAATGCACTGTGTTAGAAGGTGAGCAAAAAGCTGAGCCAGATATGGTTGCTGTTGTAAAGGAGCTTAGAGCCGTAAGAATCTCAATTCACAGCACAAAGTGATAAATGCTATCATAGAGGCACAGATAAATTGCTGTAGGAATTCAGTGTAGAGGTGGAGAATTTCAGCCAGGAGGGCTGAGAGGAAGCTTTCTGATGGCCTCCATATGATGCCCAGGTACACATGCAGTCAACCAAGCCATGGCTGAGGAGGAGCTGCCCTTCCCCCAGCCTCTGTACACCCCCTTTCCTTTGGATAATTCAGCCCAATTTGATGAGAGAAGACCCAAAGAATGCAATGTTTTCTATGAGCCAGACAAAAGTGAGAAAACAAAAAAGAAATAAATGATAATAAAAGTAATTATAGTATCTCCAAGTTTGTATTTGTATCACAAATATGTGCTATGAGCATTTGAAGATATTGGAATGGAGAATGAATAATTCTAGAATTAAGTATAGACTTGGAGGTAGCACAGTGTCCAAGAATGAAGAGTATAAGGGCAGAGTCAACCTTGAAATGAGGACAGCCTCTTCTTCAGGATGTCTACCTTAGGGATAAAGAAAACCAGGGGTAGAAGAGGAGGAAGTGATCATCACAGATGCATTGTTTTCCTCAGTGAAGTGGAAGTATCATGTGCAAGTATTGGAGTAGGATTGAATTGGAAGCAAGGGAATCCATAAGTGATTTGCTCCAAATTCTTCCCTACGTTTTCCAGCTAAGTAGCAGAGTTGAGAACACACGGCTAATTCTGACCAATGATTTATGGGCATGAATGACTAGTATCACTTCCACCACAAGGCACCTGAAAACTGGGCCACCCTCATCCCTCCCTTCCTACCATAGCAACTCTGGAAACTGCATGGACATGGAAGAGAGTCCTGCCAATAAGTGTCAACCATCATACGGGCATTTGTTCTGCTAGTCCACTGAGGTTTGGAGGTCTGTTTGTTAGCGTAACACAGCATGGCTTACCCTGACAGGAGCAATGTCAAACTTAAAGTAGTTAGGTTAAATTTAGAGCTCTCCAGACCTAGGAAGCCCCTGTGTGCCCTCTAATGTGTATCCTCTGAACCTCTGCAATTAGATGAAACTCTAAGAACAGCCGTCTTGTCTCACACTCCCGCTCACAGGACCTAACATGGTATTGAACAAAGATTCGTTGAATGGGAAAATAAATTTGAAAAAGGCTTTGGAGGTTGACCACTTGGAAATCTCATGCTTCATAAAGAGCAAAGAAGAAATCTTAGATGCTTCGGTTAGAAAAATAAAGCAGTGGTCCAAAGAGATAGCTCTGGGAAGAGCGTTTGAATTTTCAGGGTCACCATGTTCATTGTGTTCAGTAACAATGAAATGATTGAAGAGTGTCAAGTTCCCACTGGCAAGGCTTCGGTTTAAGTGTCAGATCTGGGGCCAGGACACTAACTCAGACACCAGGCCGATTTTAAAATTATACTCAGTTATTATGCTCAATTGTTCCTCAAAATACTTTTTGATCAAATATACAGTTTCAAAGCAACAGTAGAAGTGAGCCCTGGATACAGTAGACTCAGAGCATGTTTCAAAAACAACACAGTCAGTACAGAATCAAGACATTTTAGAGATGATCTTAAGGTATTGCACACTTTTGTCCTTGAAAAAATTACTGCCAATAACATTGATGTTAGGTCAGCAAGTTTCCCTTCTTAAATGCCTACAAAACTGAGAGCTAAGAACTTGAAAGAAATATAACCATGGACCTAAGAAATGACAGAGAATAGAATCTCATAATGCTTTCATAGTCATAGCAGCTTAGTACTTGAAATAGTAAAATAGAATAAACCCATAATTTCTTATTATAGAAGATAATAATTATAATTAACATTTGTATAGTATTTTGAATACCAAGTATCTTCCTGTACATGAAGTCATTTATTTCCTACGATGCATGCCTGGGGTCGGTAATATTATTAGTTCTATTTGTAGTAAAGCAAACAACAGGCTATTGACACAGTCAACTTTTTACTCAGTAACATTGGCAGAAATTAAGCAGAAAAGTAGGTGCTCCATTGAGCCCCTGTGGATGCTTTAGCCAGAAATGGGTGTGGCATGGTCAACTGGACCAGAGAGGACCCTCCTGCTGGTTTCTCCTGTGGGCTGTCCCATCTGTCCAGTTTGTTGGATAGCGAACCTTGCAGCACAGTTGCCTGTGGCCAGGGGAGCAGATGACACCTCAGGCCCTACCCTACCCTGAGGTGACGTACACACTGCTTCCCTGATGCCTCTGACATCCCTTGTGTTTTTCAAGAGATGTTCTAAACATGCAAGAAGAGATGGTTGCTTACGCCCTGGGCTGGAAAGTAATGGAATAGATGCCAGCTCCCCATCAAAATCACCTAGTTTTTGCATTCCTGATAGAAGTCTGAAGCTGCCTTATGCCTTCTAAGAGGTGGAATCTTAAAATTACCTTTGAGGCCCACTGTCCCCTGTTCTAGGAAAAGACACTTAAGCAGACTCCTCGGGTGGGGGAGCAGTGCAAATGCAGCTCTCAGGAAGGGTTGGATGTGGTGAATTAAAGGTTAACAGATAGGCTGAAGAGGTGGCTTAGCAGTAGAGCACTTGCCCAGCATGTGCGTGGACCTGGGTTCAAACCCCAGCACCACATACACAACTGTCAGAAAAACAATAACAAAAAAGATGAAAAAATAAATAAGATTGACTCTTTCCCTCTCCACCCCTAAAAAAGTTTTTAAAAATAAACAAAGTTTAGCAGATGTGGTTTATATCATATATATATATATATATATATATGTATACATATATATATATATATAAAATCTTACAATTATAGAAAAGTTTATAAAGTTGGATAAAGTCGCATTGACTAACTAGAACTACAAGTTACCTACCAAGCAGGACATTTCCTGATAAGCATGTTGTTTGGTGATTTTGTTGTTGTACATGATCAAGTGTACCTGCACAGACCTAGATGGTATAGCTTATTACACACCTAGCTATGTGGTG
Source organism: Aplodontia rufa (assembly GCA_004027875.1). Lineage (NCBI taxonomy): Eukaryota > Metazoa > Chordata > Mammalia > Rodentia > Aplodontiidae > Aplodontia > Aplodontia rufa. The sequence goes on along the minus strand of PVKS010003324.1, from coordinate 19,625 downwards.
TGTGTTTTATAGTCTATTCTTCTTAGAGCCATGATGAACAAAAAACAGGAGATTAAGCACAAGAGAAAAAGATGCAGTCCAGAGATTTGTTACACGGGCTGTGTAAGTCTGCAGCTGACCTGACACAGCATGCTGTCTTATCGTAAACTTTTTTGTGTGTAAGTAGATGGAATATGCTCTAACATAACCATAAAATATAGTATAGGAAATATACAGTTACATAGTCACTTTTTTACCACTATGATGAGGTACTGTACAAAATTGGATTTGCTATTTTTTGTGCAACTGGCAGCCCACCAGGTTTGTTTATACCAGCAACATCTCAAACACATGAATAATATGTTATAAGGGCTTCAATGTGACTAGATGGTAGAGATTTTTCAATTTCATTATAATGTTAGGGAAGCACCCCTATTTGTGTGGTCCATTGTTGGTCAAACTGTCATTATGCATTGCGAGTCTGTGGTTACTTGTACCAATTTGCACTCTTCTATCATGGGTGCTCTTGGTCTTGTGACTTCTTTCTTGAGCACATTATGGCAGGGGAAGCAGCGCTATGGTGGAGAAGATGTGATTCGTTCATCCTCATCTTGCTAACTGAGCACTTGGGAAGGAGTCAGGAAGAATTTGGGGCAGTTCTTCCTAAACTGGACTGTTGTTCTTTCACATTAGACTACTTAATACGGAAGAGCCTAGACTTGGGTTAATCTATTGATATGGAACAAATCGTGGAATTTTCTTGAGGCCTTACGTCTGGATCATACCTGTAGAAAGGGTGGGGTCTTCCTGAAAGGGAATGAATGCTTATGTTATCAATCATTGTTAGAAGATGATCCCAGGATAAATGAGGAGGCTGTCTTTAGAATGCAGCCCGTAACGTGGAGCTCTCCACTCCTTGCACCAGGCGGGACTCTGATACATAGCACTTCCAGTCATGGGAAGAGATGCTGCCCCTGTTGTGAGGGAGCAAGACGGGGACCAAACAAGGCACGGCCCACTATATAACTCTCATAGGGCTCATTCAGTGATGACCTGTTTAAAATCTGCATGTCATATTTACACTAATGATGTTATCTGCCTGGCACTTTTCTTCCATTATCTTTATATTCTCCGTTTAATCTTCCTAAAATCCAGGGCTTAGCTTCCACTGTAAGGAATTCTGAAAAGCAGCCTGTCTCCAGCTTGGCAATGAGAATCCAAGGGAAGTGATGGGGACTGGGCCATCCCTCGAAGAGCTTCTGGGCCTTCCAGGGGTATTGTCCCCAGATGGCCATCACCAGCAGCAGCCTGGCAGCCCAGGAATAAGGTGAAGGAACCAAGACCCTAAAGTCTGCCTCCCAAGGACTTTATAGAATCGCTGGGCAGAGGACATTTTGCTGATAGGGTGATGGAACCTCACACCATTGGATTGGGCTACATGTAAAACCAGGACAGAATAAGACTATTTCTCATGAAAATTGCATGGGAAAGAAAATCAGCTACTGGTTGGTAGACGTTATTGTCCTTTATGGTAAATTCATAGTTGTTTCCTTTCATTATGTTTTAGATTAAGCTATACATCTATACTTACTGTAGAAAGAACTATGCATAAGAAAGCACTCAGAATTTAACTTTATTTAGTATGTGTCCCACTGATACTGAGTCCAGAGAAATTACATGAGACACTGCAGGATCCTAAATCAGTTTTTAAAAATCTTTTTATCTTTCATTGTTATCAAAATCAGAAGGTAAACTCTTGAATTATGGAAATACTTTTCATAACAAATATTGAAGTATTATGGTAATGCCATAAGCATGCAGTATTTTTCTAAAATATGTATTCTTCATTGCAACTTTTCCAAGTCTAGGACTAAGTATTTCAAGCTTTATGAAAAAATAGAATATTTTTAAGATTACTCATGACACTTTAGCCCTAGCAATCTCTCACTAAAAGGGGATATTTTAGTCACCTTTTTCACTGCCATGACCAAAAGATCCGACAAGAACAATTTTTGAGGAGGAAAAAACCTACTTGGGGGCTCACAGTTTCAGAGGTCTCAGTTTGTAGATGGCCAACTCCATTCCTGAGATGAGGCAGAACATCATCATGGCGGAAGTGTGTGGCAGAGGAAAACTGGTCAGGACAGGGCATTAGGAAGCAGAGAAAGAGCTCTACTCGACAAAAACAATCTATAAATCCCAAAGGCACATCCAGGGACCCACCTTCTCCATCCACACCAGGGTGGTACCTACAGTTACCACCTTGTGAATCCCTATCAGGAAATTAACGCATTGATTACGTTAAGCCTCTCGTAATTCAATCACTTCACTTCTAAACTTTCTTGCACTGTCTCACACATGAGCTGTTGGGGGAGACCTCATATCTAGACCATAACAGGGACATGCCAGAAATTTTCAGTGTGCAACATCCTCTGTCACTCCTGGTTGGAAGAATGCTCTAAAAGCAGGTTCAATCTGTTTAGCTAATGGCATCTTCTTTGGTTTCCACTAGTCTTGTGAGTTGGGTGACTGAGTTATTCTTCCTGTCGTAACCTCTGTTTCACTATTTTAACAGTTCTACCTACTGTGGTAAGAGTGAGGAGATATGAGCCAGTGTGTTGGCGTTCAGCAAGTGCTCAGTAAGTATTGAAACTTTGCCATCTTTTCAATACTGCTGCCCAATCAAAGGGCCTTTTACAAGTGACACACAGCACCTTACAAATCTTTCACATCTCACCCATCTTACTTGCTCTGTGTTTGTGGTCACATTGCCTATATTTTAAACAGACTTTTTCCAGTGCACTCAACTTACCTATGGAAGTAAATTTTGGCCCTAAAAATATCCAATCTGTCCACAAAAATAAGAATTTTTATCATCATCACTGGTCATTTTCTTCCAGTACCTGAATTACATTTCTGAAAGTAACACAGATGTCTGTCTTGAAGGAGCTACTAAGAATTTGCATTCAGTGCCACTGTATCTACGGACATGCTGACGTAAACATATATTTGCAAGAGATTTTTAAAGGACAGTCTCCATGGTTCATCTGAAAGAGAAAAAATTCATCTGCACCAGAGCCAGGGATCACGTAGAGAAAGGAGAAGGCAGTCCCATGCCTGCAGCTGGCTGGAGGGCCTGGGCTGGAGCCGTGCGCGTGGTCCCTGGCCTCCCCACCTGCTTCCTCTCTGACTTTGGCAAAGCTACACAGGGCATGGAACCAAATGCTTGCCCACATGATAGCATGGTTATTTTGGCACAAAAGCAAGCTTTGCAGATTGGCATCCTGCTTCAAAAGAACTGGGAAACAAAAGCAGATGCAAGTTTTGACATTTGCTCTGGGAGCTGGAGACAAAAGCACAGAGGAAAAGGTGAAATACTGCAAGAATGTGAAGTATACAACTGCTGAAAGGAGGCGGTCAACTCAGCTGATTCTTTTAAAGAAAACCAGACTTCACGTGTTTGATTCTTTTCTCACCCAAATGTTTTGATTTGGTTTGGGGGAAGTGGAGGAAGTCTAGTGAATTTTTTTTTTTTTTTGTCGTTCTTACAATTTACCTCCCCATTTCTCTGTCCCACCAGATAGAAATGTATGGTTGTGAACAGAAGTTTTTTATTATTTGGAGATTTCTGAGGGTACTTGTAATAATTTTGTTAAGGTAGGGATGAAAGGTGTCCCCCCAAAGTTCAATATATGAGACAGAGCAAGGCTGAGATAAAATGATTGGGTTATGAGAGCCTGGAGCCAATCAGTGAGTTAATGCCCTGATAGGAATTAAGTGGTAACTGTAGACTGGTGAGGCATGGCTGGAGGAGGTGGGGCATTGGGGATGTGCCTTGGGGGTACACATTGTGTATCTGGTGAGTGGAGTCTCTCTTTGCTTTGTGATGTGATACCGTGAGCCACTATTCAGCCTCACCTTGAGTGCCAAAGAACGAAGCTGGCCTTGTATGGACTGAGACCTCTGAAATTGTGAGCACCCCCAAATAAACGTTTCCTCCTAAAATTGTCTAGTTGATTTTTTTTTTTTTTTGTCATAGCAATGGAAAAGCTGACTAAAACAAATTGTTTCTGAAGAGGAGCATCAGGAGGCCCCTGACAAAGTATCACCGGCACCACCTCGTAATTGTCTTCTGTTTATGCCAATACCAGAGCGGTCTTCCAGAAATGAGAACAATCAGCCAGGGCCACTAAGTCCTGCTTGTTTGTCAGATCTGAGGGCCACTGAAGGCATAATCTTTTGGAATATCTCAGAGTGAAGGATGATGAAGAAGAGAAAATAAAAGTCCCTACTATGAAAGGACACCTACAAAACGTGAGAGGGGATAAGGCCCAAACCACAGTAGAGGCGAGGCACCTTGCTACCGCAGGAGGAGCCAGCAGGCCACCTGAGAAATGGAAAACACTCCTCCAATGAGTTATCCACCATCACAGAAGCCTTTGTGAAGGAGCCTGCAGTTTGGGGCAGCTGTGGAAGCCCCAGAACAAAGAAGAACCCCTTCATTTTTGAGGGTCTATGAAATAGCTCATCAAGAGGAAAGTGAATTTGGGAAGGAAAATAGAGAGCAAAACAAGAGAAAGGTGTAAAAGTGGCACAATTTAGGTCAATTGGTGACGTTTACACAAAGGACCTCAGGGAGGTGTAGAGAGAGGAATTCTCTTTAGTATTCCTTCAGAGAACATTTTCCTCCCTCCTTTCTGGCCCCTCCTCAGTGACCTTTGCAAACCCACCCTTGTCTTTCAGCACTGATGCTCTGCTGAACTGTTCCCTTCTCATGTTGCGCCCTGTCCTTAGTACTCCCTGCTATGGTATCTGTAACCACCTGAGTTCTAAGCATTCTCCCATCTCAAGTTTCTAGTCAGACCCTTCTTGAGCCTCATGATTTCTATGTGACAGGCTTCTGGGTCTCCTTATCCAAATACTCAAACATCACAATTCACATGGTCAAAACAACCCACCCTTTCCCCTCAAAAACTGCTCTTCTTCCTCAAGGTCATGTCTTTGTGAACAGCAAAATCACTCACCCCGACCCAAAACTCCAGCAAACAGTTCACAGATCCATCTCCTCCTCTCCATTTCTATTACTATTTCCAGTCAGACCTCATTTATTTCTCACCTGGATTGTCATCTGGAAGCCGTATCTCCAGTCTCATCTTCTACTTAATTCTTCATGATGTTATCAGTGGTAATTTTTATGCGAGATGAAACATGCTGCACAATGGAGATTCTGTTCCTGTCTTGGAACTGTGGAGTGCCATTGCTGGGAACAATGAAACCACTCTGGAGAGCCACATAACTACCCGCTACCCTCTTTGGGGGCTTAATGAGAAGTGGCCAAATGGGTCCTTCATCTCCCACCCGCACTCCTGCACCAACATACATACACTGAAGCTTAGAGCTCCCCACATCGTTAAGGAAGAGAGGGGCATTGAGGCCTAGGGTGAAGGAAAGGGCTTTGGCTTTTCTCCTCTCTTTCACATACAGAGAACTGGAGATGGGGGCTGTCTCCCAAGCCAAGGGATGTGAATTATAAGAGAATTTTCCATGAAGAGGAAGATGCCTTCAAAGAAGGACTCTGAACTCATTCCCCAGCATGATGCTTACCAAATTGTGTAGACTGGGAGGCCCACCCTAGGGACTCAAAGCAGAGCACAATAGAATGCCTGGAAGAATGTGACCTTCATCCCCTGGAGTTTGCCAATATATGTAAAGATGAAGGCAAATGCTTACCTTTCTCCTGGTGTCTGAAAACAAGTCCAATGGGGAGAAAGAGGAAACAGTGAACCAGTGAGCTCCCAGCCGAGATGTACATATTTCTATGGGAAAATAGATGTCAGGGAAGAAGCTAGGCTCTAGCTATCTTTAAAGTATACTTTTGGAGGCAAGAGCTGGAGAGGTGTCACAAAGAGAAACCAGTAGAATACATCACCCATGTCAGAGCAGGGTGCAATAGAGAGATCTTGCCGAACCTTCCAAAGAAATCTGAAAAGTACCCACAAAAAAACATTTCCCTCTTTTCCTTTAATTTCTCCCTTCTTCAAATTCTAGTCTAAAAGATCAAGAAATAGGAATGGTAGAGTAGACTCCAACTGCAGGCAGCATCTCACAAGTAAAAAGTACAGAAAGCACAAAGAAGTTTGGCTGGGTCAACCTTGGTGTGTATGAAGAAAGGTGGGTGTGGATGAAGTACAAGAGCTGGAGAGCCGGGCATAAGATGTGGTCAAGAAGGGATCAGGCAGTGATGGCCCCGGAGGCCACAGCAAAGAGTGGAATTTCATTTCTTTTAAGTATGCTCACTTGATTTTGGATGTTGTAAACAGCTATCATGATCATGATGAAGTTTTAAGCATTTTAAGAAGGTGAAATGTGGGCTGGAGTGGTAGCTCGGCGGTTGCTGCGCTTGCCTTGCATGCACGGGTACTTGGGTTCAAACCCCCCCAGCACCACGTACACAATGAAGTTTCTGAACGGCAAGGGTCCATGGAAAACTAACTAAAATTGATTCTGTGTTTCTCTCTGTCTCGCTGTCCCTCTCTCTTTAAAAACAAAACAAAACAAAACAAAGGCAAAATGTTAAGGATTTAATCTCAGGATAGTTATTTCTTCTTTCTGTGCACCTCTCTCCTTTGCTGCATCCTGCTCCCCAAGTTTAGAATTCTCACCTGCCTTAGTGGTTATCCCGCTCCCCACCTCTCCAGCCCATTTACTAACCCTAACCAGAGGGGCAAATCTCACAATAAAATGAACTTACCTGTTTCAGGATTTACATAATTTACCTCCTAAGGGTGAAGCTCATTGACCAAATATTTCATTAACTAAAAACTTTAAAAGCACTGGAATAAAATGAAGTATTTAAAATATTATAAACTTTTAATATACCAATGTTCCAAAGTACCAAAGCTACTGTAAGAAGAGTACCATGCAAAGTGACCTTTAAAATCCTGGAGATTTATCTCTTTTTATTTTTCTGGAAGTTAGTAATATGAGTCTCTGGAAGCCCAGTTCTAGGCCTAAGAACTAGGGAGGAGTTGGTAGGGGTGAGGGGAAGGGAGAGTTGTAAGTCCCACCATCTGAAGGTCTAAGAATTAGGAGTGCCTATGTTTGAAGGCAGGAGAAGGTAGATGTTCCAGCTCAAAAGGAGAGAGATAATATCCACCCACTCCAGGGAGGATGGATCTTCTTTCTTCAGTTTACCGATTCAATGCTAATGTCTTCAGAATACCCTCAGGACATAACCAGAAATAGTTGTTCAGCAGCTATCTGGGTATTCCCTAACCCAATCAAGTTGACACATAAAATTAACCATAATAACAGGTCTTTTGCTATTGTGAATAATTCATGAATTGTTTTTCCTGCCATCCTCAGCAGGTCCCAATATATTGCCTATATCTATGTATGTCTCTATTGCTATATCTAAATCCATATCCTTATCTCTATTGTAGCTTATGTCATCAACAGAAAGATAAGAGAGATGTTTTTAGTTTATAGCTTTCATTACTTTGTATGTTCACAGAAATTTTTACCATATTCAAATTAGTAACCAACAAAGGTGAAGAAATGACACATCATTTATTAATTATCAAATCTATGCAATTATCGATATCTATGAATATATAATGACAGACATTTCTTTTCATACATAATATCTCATATATGACTCTCTCTTTGGTCTTGGTTTATCTCAGCTTTGGTGCTGACGATTCCCCTGAGTGTGGCTGCAACTGATCCTTGGCACAGATGGTCTTCCCTACAGCTAATGGGACCCTCTGTGGCTCCCATAGCAAACCTAATGACAATACTGTACCCAGTACCATTAACTATCTTCAGGATCCTTACCAAAGGCACAGCAAAACTCCCTAGAAAATCCTTTCACTCTTTATAAAGTGTAGTTTCCAAGACTTAATGTAAGAACCTTCTTTTGGTAATTGAAGACAAAAAAAGAACTTTTTCTTCTTTCTCTGCGTTCCCACCTCAGCAATGCTGCAAATACTGTCTTGGTCTGACTAGAGAGGAAGTCTTGGAAATGGAAAAGGAAAAGTAATTTTGCTTCAAGAAATTACTCTGATACACACTTGAACTCTGAATCAGGCTCTGTACTTGTAAATGAGGATAAAAAAAAGGATGAGCAAGCTATGACCACAGCTTGCAAGATGTCATTGCTAGTGTGGATACGTAGAAAGGCATGACTATAATATGGAACTTGAAACTTAGAGTTAGACTCAAATACTCAAACATTCCCCTTCTGCTCAGTTTCTTCCTTTTCTGCTTTTATTTTGTAAAGGACTGTCTGGGTAACGGAAAAATCCAAAACTAAAACACTTTGGGCTCAGTTAGAATTTTACTGGCAAATAACATACTGAGGATGGACAGACAATAGGAGAGCAGCAGCCACGTGGCACACAAGCTGAAGAGAGTCGGAAATGGTTCTTGTTCTAATGAGAGAGTTTCAAAATACACTAAAAAACTATTGCTGTGTCGCATTTTGAAAAATGTGCTATACATGAATCAGAATCAGCACCTCCTGAAAGGAACAATAGCTAGATATTTAATAGCTTTTGTAACAAAATGGATTTGGAAATCGGTGAAAACAAATACCCAAACCTTTGGTGGAAAATCACATTGTAAAGTAGATCTTCCTATTAAGGGAGGAGAGGCTGATGTAATATTCCTTAAAGAAGATGAACCAAAACTAATTTTTAAATTTCTTATGTAATTTTCACCATTACATCACCACACAATGATAACGATTCAAATACAAATGGAAATATCTAATCAGGCAATTTTTGCTAACTGACTTCTAAATCAGAATCTTACATAAATGTGAATATTTTCTCTCCCAAATAAGCAGCTCCTGAGGTGTGTATGCCACAGGGTTGGTGAAGCCAGGATTGATTGTGTGCCTTAAATAATTTCTTTTGCTGTATTGTTTTTGAAATTCTCTGCTCTCTGAAAGTCGTGTTTGACCTGGTGGTTGCCTTTAAAATGCTCCACAGGAACTGAACACACTAATGAGTTCATTTGCTTCTCAATATCATGAGTCTAATCATGAGTCTAATCTAAATGCTTCCAATTACCAAAGGCACACAGATATTGGGTGCTGTATTTTAAAAAGTGTAACTCTTCAACAATGTATGCTGGGAACAAGGACTTATTTCATAAAGTGCTGCAGAGAATCCCAGGAGGTTAATGGTGCTGCTTTGTTACTGTGTCTTACAGATCTTTGCCCAGTATCATTCTTTACAGCAAGGTTTTACTAAAAGTAGAGAGATTTGTTAGTGGTAAAAATCAGGAATTTATATCAATTGGGTATGTGTACATTATTTCAAAGGATCTAAATATGGATTTAGTAAAGTGTTGAAGTAGATGTCCTGGAATTTTTGTCTAAGGATGTGCTAAATTTAATGTTATAGGGATTACATTTACCTCTGGGTTCCTACCATCATTTAATCATGCCAATAAAAATTGAACTGAAAGGTGAATCTTCTTTAAAAGTTGAAAGCTGTAATGCAAAAATCTGGCACCAAATGTCTCCCAATGCTGCATTTAATAATCCTCATGATTTATGTGGCTGCCAAATTGCCCATAGGCAGGAAGAACTTATAAACTGGCTAAGGGATGAACCTAGACCAGGTGTATTAAGGCTCTGTTGGTTCTCTGGCTTCTTTCCTTGTTTGCGGGGGGTGGGGCAGGGTGGAACTAAGCACAGACCCAGGGGCAACGGCAGTGGGTTTCTGGTTGAGCCTGGAGCTGGGACACTTGTACCAACAAGCTTTTGGAGCTAGTAACTACTAGACTTTTGAAACTTCTAAATCTTAGCCAAGAGCCAAATGATCTGGATTTGCATCCAGAGTAAATTCTGGGAGACTAAATTTTCTCTTCCTCAGTCCTTCCCTTTTTAGGTCTATCATAAGATCCATGTGCCAGTATACTATTCCCAAATCACTCTTCTTCTTACTCTCCTCTGCGTATGTGCACACACAAACACACACGCACACGCACACACACACACACTTAAGAAACTCAATATAGACCATCCTGACTGGTTGCTTCTTATCTACTTTCTGTAATAATTTTTTTTTGTAAAGAAACAATTGATCTTTTAGAAAAGGGACTGGACCCAACTTGTATGTGACCATCATCTTTTCTGGTCATTAACCCAGGAGCCAAACTCTGAGCACAACTGCATCAGCATCAACAATAGCAAGATATGCGTTGAAGCATGGTTGATCCATAGAAAAAGACTTCTCTAGGTTGGAAGGGGAGCTGAGCTGAACTGGCTACTTCATGATATGACCAGGCTGGAGAAACTGGCTTTGGTAAATCTCTAGATGTCCTATAAGCCTGAACCTCTCAAGAGGGCAGGAATCAAGAGACAAACAGAAAACTATGAATGGTGACCAAAAATGACTATGTCCTAGGAATGAGTGTCACTGAGAGACTGTGTTTGGTCTCACCTAAAGTCAACAAGATAAGGTTGAACTTATAGTACATCAGCAGCAGGGCCAATCTCAAAGAGCACACACCCTTTCTGGAAGGACTTCTTTTTGGCATTTCAAACTCTGGCACCTATAGCCTTAGAACAAAGACATTTCATTTAAGAGCTAGGAAATTGAGAGTAGGAGAGCTTATCTTGATTTTTGCTCGTACAAGGGTTGGGAGACAGCTGTACGAGTGTGTGAGCACATCCTGCCATTACTCCCTAAACTTTTTGGAAGACATCATATAGTCAGTAGTTCCAGGTCCTCTGAAATACCCAGGTGTGACTGCTCCAAAGAATAGGTTGTCCCTGAGCTGGTGTCTGGACAACCCTCTGTTTAGTCAGGTAAAGCACGGGATACCATCAGTACCTTCGGGAGCTGACTGCACAGGATCATGGGAACTTGAACTTTAGGAGATAGCTGGGGAAATGGGGTTGAGATCAAGTTCAGAGTAAAATCTCTACTAGCCTCTTGGTAGGATTAAGGATTCTTGCTGGACTGTCCTAAACATCAGGACTGCAAATGCTTCACATGTGTGTATTTCCTGAAAGTTCAATAGTTAATTCCATGTTCACAGTTTTTGACATGTTGGTGAACCACTTTCAATGGTATTTACTTAATAGTTTATTTAAACATCATTTCACCATTATTTACTCAGTAATTTTTAAAACATACTCTTTCTTTTTAAAGAGAGAAAGAGAGAATCAATTTTATTTAGTTTTTCCTGTGACTTTCCTTGCTTTGACACTTTGTTGTGTACATGGTGCTGGGGTTCAAACCTGAGTCCTTGCTCATACCATGCAAGTGCTGTATCTACTGAGCCACTGCTCTAGCGCTTGCTGGTTGATTTTCTTTTCTTTGTTTTTTTATTTTTATTAAGGAATTGAGTTATTGTACAATCATATAAAGTTACAATATGTTAGGCATATGTTCTTAAACCAGAATTACTCCCACATCGTGCATGCCCCAGTCTCCTGATTCTTTTATGTTTTGCCCCCACATGTGATATAAATGCTTAGATTGTGAATTTTCCAGAATTAAATGATTGCATAAGTATTATTGGATTCTCAGGGGGATAAAGAGTATGTTACATTGTCGATTGTCTCCCTAGATCCCACCCTTTTCTCTCTCTCCTCTCCCTGCATACATATCTATGGCTATCCTAGATTATGTTTTGTTATGCATTTGCTGGGTCTATTACATGAGTTTCACTACCTTTCATTCAAGACTGGGTTTAGCATCAGCCTCCACAAATGACTGAAAACATTGGACCTTTGACCGGATTTGGCTAACTTAGCTCAGAATAATTTCTTCCATTGTCATCCATTTACCTTCAAATGCAGCAATAGCATTGTTTCTAATTGCCGAGTATAATTCCATTGTATATGTATACCACAGTTTTTGGATCCATTCATCCAGTAAGGGGCATCTAGTTGGTTCCATAATTTAGCTATTGTAAATTGAGCTGCTATGAACATTGATTTTGCTGTGTCACTGTAATGTGCTTATTCTAACTCCTCTAGGAAAATACCCAGAAGAAGGATAGCTGGATCTTATGGTGGATCCATCACTAATTTTTTGAGGATTCTCCATACTGCTTTCTAGAGTGGCTTTACCAGTCTACAGTTCCACCAACAGTCTTCTAGTGTTCCTATCTCCCCACAACGCCTCTGACACATGTAATTGTTTGTATTATTCATCTTTGCCAATCTGACTGGAGTGAGGTGAAATCTTCATGGAGTTTTGATTTGCATTCCTCTGATTACTAGTGATTTAGAATACTTTCTAGTATATTCATTGGCTTGCTTAATTACCTCTGTTGAGAAGTTTCTATTTAGCTCTTTGACCCACTTATTGATTGGATTGTTTGTGTTTTGGTATTACTTTTTTTATTAGATGAATATGGAGTTACAATTGAGGAGGAAACATTATCAAGCATTCAATAACAAATGTATATGTACTTAGTTATCCAGGGCTAGTGCCATGTCATGGATGCCCAGCTTGGGTTCCCCACATTGCTGTTTACCCCAGAAGAACCCCTGAGTTAAATGGATATCTCGTGGAGGTCAGAGATCTCCTTCTGAGATGATTCCCCCATATTCCCACCCTCCAGTCTAGATATTCTTCCTAAGCCCTCCCCGCACCTTGTCCCCTACCCTACACCTCCAAGTAACCTAGGGAGTCATCCCCCTGTTGCATTAAGAATCATAAATTTGAAGTTATTGTTAGCTTAGCCATCTAACATACTGCTTCCCAATGTATTCTAGCTTCCACAGATGAGAGAAACCATTTGGCCCTTGAGTCTCTGAGATTGGGATACTTCACTTACCATAATTCTTTCCATCTCTATGCATTTGGTATTACATTTTTTGAGTAGTTTGTAAATTTTGGATATTAGTCCCCTGTCAGAAGAGTCACAGGCCATGATTATCTTGAAATTTTTGAACAATTCCTTGGCTATGCAGAAGCTTTTTAGTTTAATGCCCTCCCACTCATTGATTTTTTTTTTATTCGTTCAACATAGTCTTACATTTAGGAGGGAATTCATTGCCACATAATCGTGAACACATGTATAATGACAAAGTAAGGTGAGGCTGATGCCAGTCCATGATCTCTCCGCTTCGAGTTCCCCCTACTCCCATGTTTCACCCTACTTTACCCCTGTGTTAGTTTGGCTTCATAAGGAAGTTGAACGTTCCCCACTGGGTTGATAACCCTCCTACTCCCACCCTCCAGCTGCCTTGATGTCCCTCCTATTCCCTTCCCGCTCCCCGTCACTGGTCCCCTCCCTTCATCCCCCAGCGTCATAGGCAAGATTCCACTTGCTCATGTAATAATTCACCCATGTTGAGGTTATTATTAGCTTAGCTAACTTTCAGTCTGTTTCTGGTTGTATTCTAGCTTCCACATATGAGAGAAAACATTCTGCCCTTGAGTCTCTGAGTTTGGGATATTTCACTCAACATAATTTTTTTCCGTCTCCATCCATTTCGCTGCAAATGCCATGATATTGTTCTGTCTGATAGCAGTGTAGAATTCCATTGTATATATACCACAGTTTTTGAATCCACCACTCATTGATTTTTTACTTTAATTCTTTCAGTTTAGGTGTCCTATTGAGAAAGTTTTCGTCTACTCCCAAATGATGGAGTGTTAGTCCTAGTATTTCTTCTAGCAGTTGTATGGTTGCTGGTTTAATTCCTAGTTCCTTGATCCATTTTTATTTGATTTTAGTGCAAGGTCACACATAAGGATCTATTTCAACTTCCTGCAAAAGCCTGTTCAGTTTGTCTAGCACCATTTGTTGACTAGACTGTTCTTCCTCCATGTTATATTTTGACCCCCTTTGTCAAAGATCAGATGATTAAAGATTTGTGGGTTTGTCTCAGAGTCTTCTATTCTATTCCATTGATCTTTGTTCCTATTTTGATACCAGTACCATGCCATTCTTGTTTCTACAGCTCTTATAGCTTTGGATCTGGTATTATGAATCCATCTCTTTTCTCTTTCTAGCTTAGTAATGTTTTAGCTATTCTGGGTTTCTTGTTACTCCAAAAGAATTTGAGCATTGCTTTTTCCATATATGTAAGCAATGACATTGGTATCTTGGTGGGGATTACTTTGAATCTACATAGAGTTTTTGGCAGATTGGTCATTTTAATTATATTCTCTGCCTAACCAAGAGCATGGAACATTTTCCCATCTTCTCAGGTCTTCTTCCATTTCTTTCTTCAATGTTTGATAATTTTCATTGTAGAAGTCTTTTAGTTTAATTGTTATATTAATTTCCAATTAATTGTGAATGGGAAGGATTTCCTGATTTCTTCTTCTATGCTATTATTGGTAGTGTATAGGAAACTATTAATTTATGGGTATTGATCTTGTAGCCTGCCACTTTGCTAAATCTGTTTATAAGCTCAAGCAGTTTTCTGGATCTTCCAGATATAGGATCATGTTATCAGCAAAAAGGGATAGTTTGACTGTCTCTCTTCCTATGCTTATCACTTTGATTTCCTTCTCTTGCCTGATTGCTCTAGCCAGGGTTTCAAGAACTATATTGAATAAAAGTGGTGAGAGTGGACAGCCTCGTCTTGTTCTTGAGTTTAGTGGAAATGCTTTCAGCTTTTCTCCATTTAGCACTATACTAGCTGAGATTTTATCATATATGGCCTTTACATAGTTAAAATGAGTTCCTTTGATCCCTATTTTCTCTAGAGTTTTGAACATAAAGGGGTGCTGAATTTTATCATAGGCCTTTTCTGCATCAATTGAGATGATCATATAGTGTTTGTCTTTAATTCTGTTTAAGGAATGAATCGCATTTACTAATTTGCTTATGTTGAACCAGCCTTGCATATCTGAAATGAAGTCCACTTGATCATGGTGAATTATCTTCTTGATGAGTTTTTGAATACGATTTGCTAGAACCTTATTAAGGATTTTTATGTCAAAGTTCATCAGGAATATTGGTCTGGTCTGTAGTTTTCTTTTTTTGATATGTCTTTGTTGAGTTTTGGTATCAGGGTTATGAGTGCTTCATAAAAAGTGTTTGGGAGAGCTCCCTCCTTTTCAATTTCTTAGAATAGTTTAATAAGGAGAGGTGTTAGCTCCTCCTTGTAGGTGTGGTAAAACTCAGCGAGGAATCAATCAGATCATGGGCTTTTCTTCTTTGGAAGACTTTTAATTGCTGTATGGATTTCAGTGCCTGTTATTGGGCTGTTTAGGATTTCCATATCATCCTCTGTCAATTTGGCAATGTTGTTTGTGTCTAGAAATTTGTTCATGCCTTCCACGTTATCTAATTTAGAGGAGTATAGTTTATCAAAATACATTCTTATAATATGTTGGATTACCAAGGAGGCAGTGGTGATTGCTCCCATTTCATTGGTGATTTTGTTGATTTGCTTCATTTCCCTCCTTCTTTTAGTGAGATTACCTAGGAGTCTATCAATTTTATTTATTTTTTCGAAGACCCAGCTCTTTAGTTTGTTGACTCTTTTTATTATTTTTTTTCTTAATTTCATTGATTTCAGCTCTGATCTTGATGATTTCCTGTTTTCTTCTGGCTTTGAGATTAGATTATTCTTCCTTTTGTAAGGGTTTGAGGTTGGGACATAAGCTTATGTTTTTAGGATTGCTCCTCACTTCTAATGTAGGCACTCAGTGCTATACTTTTCCCTTTAGGAATGCTTTCATGCTGTCTCAGGTTTCTATGTGTTGTGTCTTCATTCTCATTCTCTTCCAAGAATTTCTTGATTTCCGCTCTCATGTTTTCTTGATCCATTCTTTATTTAGTAGGGTATTATTCATTCTCCATGTATATGTATGTTTTCTGTTATAGTTTTTTGCTGTTAATTGTTAGGGTCATGGCATCATGGTCTTATGTGATACATGAAATAATATCTACTTTTTTATATAGTTGCTGAGATTTCCTTTGTGAACTAGAATATGATCTATTTTTGAGAAGCATCCACATGCTGCTGAAAAGAAGGTATATTCAGCTGATTTGGGGTGGATTATTCTATAGATGTCTGTTAAGTCCATTTGATTTATGGAGTTGTTTAGGCTGGAGATTTCTTTATTGATTTTTTTTGTTTTGATGATCTGTCTATTGGTGATAAGGAGTGTTGAAGTCTCCCAGTATTATTGGGTTGAGGTCCACAAATGGTTTTATGTCATGAAGTAATTTATTCACATAGTTGGGAGCATTGTTGTTTGGAGAGTATATGTTTACTATGCTTAGATCTTCCTGCTGCTGTATTATTCCCTTTTCTAATATGTAGTGGCCTTCTTTATCTCTTCTGGTTAGTTTAGGTTTGAAATCTACTTTGTCAGATATAAGCATTGCAACATCAGCTTGCTTTCTTGGACTGCACATATGGTAGATTTTTTTCTATACTTTCACCCTCAATCTGTGGATATCATTGACTGTAATGTGGGTCTCTTGTAAGCAGCATATTGTTGGATTTTATTTTTTAATCCAATCTGCTAATCTGTGTCTTTTGAGTGGTGCATTGAGACCATTCACATTCAGTGTTAGAATAGTTATGTGGTTGTGATTCATAGTCATTTTGTTTTATTAGTAAGTTCTATGCTGTCTTGGTTGTCCATTGATAGGGTGTACCTTTGTTGAATTTTTTCTATTTGTGGGTTTTGAGCAATATTTGTTGTTCTTCTGTCTGTAGTTTATCTTTGAGGATTTTTTGTAATTCCTGTTTTCTGTTCATGAATGCTGCATGTTTGCTCTTATTACGAAAAGTTCTTATTTCTCCATCAAATTTGAAGCTGAGTTTTGCTGAGTATAGTATTCTTGGCTGCATGTTGTGGTCATTCAGACATTGAAAGATCTCCTTCCAGGATCTTCTTGCTTCCAGAGTCTACAAAGTCCAAGGATATCCTTATTGGTTTATCTCTGAATGTTATTTGGCATTTCTCCCTTGCAGATTTTAATATTCTTTCCTCGATTTCTGTATTGTACATTTTGAATATGATGTGTCTCAATGAACTTCTCATTTGAATAGGCCTATTGGTTGTCCTGTAGGCTTCTTCAATGAGCATATCTGACTCTATTTTTATATGGGAAAATTTTTCTTTAGGTATTTCATTATCAATGTTCCTTACACCATTCATTTGAGTTTCAATTTCTTCCTGTGTTCCAATTACTCTTACATTGTTTCTTCTAATTTCAACCAGACATTTTGAAAATTCTGTTCGTGTTCTGTATTTTTTTTCTTTTTTGTCATCCATGTACTCAAGCTTGCTCAGCCTGTCCTAATTGTCAGAAGTTTTTTCTTCAAGAGCTGAGGTTCTGTTTTCTATGGAAGTTAATCTATTATTAAATTTTTCCATGGTTTATCTCATGTCATTGACTGCAGATTTTAGCTCTATTCCATTTTGAGTATGCCTATTTATTTGATAAAAGAATTTTTCATCTCTTGAGTTTTCTCACTTAGACACTTCATTAATTCTTCTTTTAGTTTATTGTTCCTTTTAGTAATCAGGTCATTGATATTTTTTTCTAGGTTTTCATCTCTTTTCCTATCGTTTTGTTCCTTGGCTCGAGAATTGTGGTCTTGAGGTGTATTTTTCTATTTTGATTCCTTATTTTGATAATCTTATTCAGGATCTTTGAATAGAGTTTCTCTGTGGTGAAGGTATGCAGGTCTGGAGGTACTTCTTTGAAGGTTCCAAGGGTCCCTCTTATTACCACTTTCTTCCAGAAACCTCGTTTGGCTGTACCTTATTTATCTAGGCCCTAGAGCATTGATTTGAAATCTGTTCAGGGTGCATTGCAACCTGCTGGTTTGTATATGCACAGCTGCTGGAGTGCTTTGGTGGATCCTGCTGTCCCATGTTCAGACTGATTGGGTCCCCTTCACACAGCTACAAGACCTGGAATCTTTGGCAATGGGTATTGACCTAATTTATCTGGACATAGGAGGAATGAACTGTGTCTGGGTGGCTATGTGAGGGGCAGTTGGGTGGTTTGGGACTGGGGGGTTACCATGCCTGAAGGCCCTGGTCCTGAAGCATGGTTCCACTAGTGCAGAGGCTCCAGTTGGATTCCTATGCAGGGGTCCCCTGTGCAGCTTTCGGACCTGGAACTAAGCCCTCTGTCCACATGCAGAGGTCTGGTGTGGCCTGGAAGCTGTGGGACCAAAGCTGAGGACTCTATCTACCTAGAGGTCTGCTGGGGTCAGCTCTGGAAGGGTTCCTGGATGGGTGTCTTTTCTTTTTTTATTTGTTTGACATAGTCTTACATATTGGAGGGAGTCATTGATACATATTCATGCATACATGGATATTGGCATAGTAAGGTAGTAAGTTAAGGCCAATCCTAGTCCAGAATGTGCCCCCCATCATCCATTCCCCAATCTCATGTCTCCCCTAATGCCCCCATACTACAGTTGGGAATGAACATACACATATATATTAATTTTTGAAATTTCTGAGTTTCTCTGACTGTCTGTGTATAGTTAGGCTTCTCATGGAAGTTGCGTGTTCCCAGTTGTATTGATAACGCCCCTTATCCTTCCTTCCTGTTTCTGCCTCCCTCCCTTCTCCTCATATCATCATAGTTATGGTTCCCCAGCTTATGTGAAATTTCAACTATGGTGAGTTTATTACTTAAACTTAGCTAACTTTCATCCTGTCTTAGGTTTTGCTCCAGCTTCCACATATGAGAAAAGACATTTGGCCCTTAAGTCTCTGTGTCTGGGATGTTTTGCTCAGCATATTTTCCATTTCCATCCATTTGACTGCAAATGCCATGATATTGTTCTCTCTAGTAGCAGAATAAAACTCCATTATCATTCTCACTTTTTAAAACATAACCGTATTCATTTAAAAAGAAAACATTAAATCATCACTCTTGTTTTGTTATAGCTCAATATGTTTTCTAACACACATTAAAAGGACATCTATTAAAAATAAACGTGTCCACATATTGCCTATAATCTTTTTCATGTACTTACAAGATACCCTTCTCCATCTTTGGGAAACACTGGCACTAGGTGTGTTTCCCAAAGGTCATGACCCTGTGGTCCTCTGTGGCCAATGCCTATGGTTTCTAGAGGGGAAAGTTGGTAAACAAGTGAACACTCTCAACAGAGCTTTGACCTTTAGCTATTGAAAAGTGCTTGTGAACAGTGTTAGCACTTTCCCTGAGAAAAAAGGTTTTTAAGAAGTGAATTAAGTACCAGAGGTGGTGTTAGCACCAGCAAAATGGTAAGGTCATCTAAAAATAGAGGCTGGGAATAGCTCCAATGAACTATACCTGTTTAACAGTTTTGCCTCCAAAGTGCTTAGAGCTGTAATCTTTAGTTTCACTGGCTTCTCAGTATATGCAAAACTGTTCAATATTCAAAGAAAGAGAAACCTCAAAAGTTACTGTGGGGGTTTTATAATGTGACAACTTGACTAAGCTGAACTACATTTTCCAAAATTTCCTTTCTTGCAAATGTCTGGGTAGGTGGGTCACAAGGAAGATTCTGCCAAGATCAGAAGGACAGAAGGAACGGTGGACGTATCGAAGTTCACACACTGAGATCTGCTGATTTACCCTGTGGGTGTGAAGTCATAGCTTGGCCTGGAACTAAAGAGGTGGCTTAACCAAACCCACAGCTGTGTAAATCAATTCTCTGTAACAAATACATATATATACACTTT